>SNQJ01S0011990.1:10033-83841 GCA_010110895.2 Picea sitchensis
GAAGAAGCACTCAAAGAAAAGCTAGAAGAAAAGGACAGGATCATTGGAAACTTGGAAGCAGAGATTGTCACACTAATAAAGGATGTTCAAAAGTAAAATATGCAGAATAGCTCAAAAGATTTGGATGACATTATCAGCAGTCAAAAATCTCATCTTGACAAGACCAGACTTGGATACAATCAGACAGAAAAGGGATCAAGCTCCAAAACAATAGAGCAAGAAACATATCCAAAAATCTATGCAGAAATAATCAAAGGGGATAGAAGGATGTGCAAGGAAGTTGGAAGATTACAGGGATAATCCTCCACCAAGAAGAGTCATATTTTAGAATCAACAACCAATAGATAGGCTTCAAGAAGAAGAAGGATTCATAAGAGCACCTCACTTCAGAAGATCCTCAACTCCCAGGTATCAAACTATATTTTTTGGTTTATGTTATGCATGTAATAATTTTGGACATAAAGATGTGAATTGTAGAGATAACAATAGGAACAATAACAACTTTGAGAGTCATACACAAAGGGGTTATTCAAGAATACCTAGTGAAACACGAAGAAAAAGTTACACCAAGTTTGAATATTTGAGCAGTGAAGTGGAATGTTACAAATGTAACAATTTTGGACACATGTCCAAATATTGCAGAATGACAGTCCCTCCTAAATAACCTCAACAAAATAACAATAGTCACAGACATGAACCTCAGAAAATGACGTGGATAAGAAAGCAAGATCAATATAGAAATGAAGAATGCACAATCTCTCTACAAGCTAAATAGAAGAAACGTGGTTGGTATGTTGACAGTGGGTGTTCAAAACACATGACAGGTGATAGAGACACGTTTCTTACATTACGAAAGAAAAGAGATGGACCAGTCTCCTTCGAAAATGATGATTCAGCCAAAATCATTGGAAAAGGCACAGTTTGAATTGGGAACAAGATGAAAGTTGTCTATGGCACAGAAGAATTGGTCACATACATTTTGATAACCTTGTCAAAGTCAGCAAAAGAGAAGAAGTAAGAGAAATGCCCCAAATCACGAAACCAACCAACACTTTATGCAAGCATTGTCAACAAGGAAAGCAAACAAAGACCAGGTTCAAATCAAAGGAATATTCAATGACAAGACCACTGGAAATTGTGCATACCGATCTAGTTGGACCAACTAAAAACAGGGGATTAAAAGGTGAGAAATACTTTATGTTATTAGTTGATGATTATACAAGAATCAATGCAGTTTTCTTTCTCAAGAATAAGTCAAAAGATTTTGAAAACTTCAAGATATACAAGGAAATGGTTGAAAATGAAATGGATTCAAAAATCAAATGCTTGAGATCTGATAATGGAGGAGATTTCACCTCAAAGGAATTTATGGACTATTGCAGCAATCATGGAATAAAAAGAAAATTCTTCGTTGCTAGGACACCCCAACATAATGGATTTGTTGAAAGAAAGAACATGACAATATAGGAAATGGCTCAAATAATGTTAATGGATTCAAAATTGACAGATATTTTTTGGACACAAGCAATGCATACAACAATTCACATTCAAAACATAGTAATGATTAGAAACAACACTGACAAAACTCCTTACGAACTATGGAAAGGAAGACCAGTAAATGTAAAGCACTTCAGAGTTTTTGGAAGCAAATGCTATATCAAAAGAGAAGATGGTAGAATGGGAAAGTTTGACTCTCACGTGGACAAAGGAGTAATTGTTGGTTACTGAAGTACAAGGAAATCATACAAGTGTTACAATCTAATATTGAGCAAAGTTGTGGAAATCATCAACGTGACAATTGATGAAATAGGAAGACCAGAATCAAAGGAAGAAGAAAATGAATCAATGAAACAACCCTTATAAGAAGAAACATAAGATGAAAAAGAAGTAGAAAAGGAAGAGGAAGAGAATCTGAGAGAAGCAAAAGAGGAAGTTCAACAAGTGCCTCCAAAGACACCCAGTAGATGAGTACATAAGAATCATCCTTCAGAACAGATTATCAGAAATAAAGATGCAGGAGTTGAGACTAGAAGAAGAATCTGTTCACTAGAACAAACACACCTAACACTCTCATCTACAATTGAACCAAATTGTTTTGAAGAAGCCAACAAGGATGAATTTTGGAAAAAGTCCATGGATGAATAATTGGATCAAATAGAGAAAAATGACACTTAGCAACTGGTTCCAAGACCAAAGAATAAGAATGCGATTGGCACAAAGTGGGTCTTCAATAATAAATTGAATGAATATGGATAGGTTACAAGGAACAAAGCTAGATTGGTATGTAAAGGATATGTACAGGTTGAAGGAATCGACTTTGAAGAGACATTTTCCTCAGTTGCAAGAATGGAAGCAATCTGTTTACTTTTAGCTTATGCATGCTCCAAAAATATTAAAATGTATCAAATGGATGTAAAATTATCTTTTCTGAATGGGGAAATTGAAGAAGAAGCCTACATTGAACAACCAGAAGGATTTTAGTTGTCAAAGAATGCAAATTATGTGTGTAAACAAAAGAAGGCCTTGTATGGTCTAAAAGAGGCCCCTAGAGCATGGTACTCTAGACTGGATAAGTATCTGCAGCATGCAGGGTTCAGAAAAGGAAGTGCAGACATCAACTTCTACATCAAGGTAAGTCAAGGTAATATTTTATCAATTGAAGTTTATGTTGATGATATTATTTTTGGTAGTGATGATGATAGGTTAAGCCAAAAATTTGAAAAAGATATGCATAATGAATTTTAAATGTCGTTACTTAGAGAACTATCCTTATTTCTGGCACTTCAGATACGTCAAAGCAACTAAGGAATTTTTATTTCTCAAGCCAAGTATATTAGAGAAATGCTAAAGAGATTTGGAATGGAAGATTGTAAACCAGTTATCACTCCCATGCAAACCAGTTGCAAGTTGAGCACCGATGATGATTCAAAGTCTACATATAAGAGGCAATATAGGTCAATGATTGGCAACCTACTATATATGACAACAACTAGACCAGATGCAATGTAGGTTATCGGACAAGTGGCACGATTTCAAGCAACACTAAAGGAATCACATGTATTAGCAGTAAAGAGGATTTTTAGATATCTCAAAGGAACAAAAGTGTTTGGATTATGGTATCCAAAAGGAAAGGATCTATCACTTGTTGCCTACACAGCTGTAGATTGGGCAGGTTGTATTGATGGTCGATGAAGCACCAGTGGAGCAACATTCTACTTTGGTGAGTGTTTAGTATCATGGGTAAGCAATAAACAATAATTAGTATCATTATCTACAGCTGAGGCAGAGTATATTGCAGCAACATCATGTTGTACATAGGTTCTTTGGATGAACCAAACTCTAACAGATATACAGGTTGAGTATGATGAGCCCATTCCAATCTATTGTGATAATACAAGGTCCATCAGTATCTCAAATAACCTGGTGATGCACTCCAAGATGAAGCACATTCCAATCAAGTATCACTTTCTACGGGAGCAGGTTGCAGAAAAGAACATCAGATTTGAGTATGTGGGCACGAAAGAACAAGTGGTAGACATATTTACAAAACCACTTCCAAGGGAAGCCTTTGAATATCTTCGCCAGATACTTGGAGTTATTTCTACTCCAAAATGAATTCTTTTTGAATGCTTATCTTATATGTCTTATATGTACATGAGGAAGCACGATAAGAGGTCAATTTAGTCAGGGGGAGCAACCCCGGATGGAAAGATACCTTTGCCATTGATGACAAAGGGGGAGAGATTTATCAGATGCACAGGAAAGAGGCATGGTTCTAGGGGAAGCATGAAATAGAGGCATGGTTCCATGGGGAGCATGAGTGATATGATTTATGTATTTCATCAGAGTGTTTCCATCAATGCCAAAGGGGGAGATTGTTGATTAAAGTTGGTTTTCATTGGTGTCAACCCTTGAAGAAAGTCTGGTAACACAAAGGTTTGGGTAATGGACCCAAGTTTTTTGTATGTAAATATGACTCATTATTTTCTTGTCATGTTTGATAAGAAGTACATATGGATGAACTCCAAAGTGGTACCCTTATGGTGAAAGACCTCATGGGAAGACGCTTTGCGGATTGAGTTATCCTAGAAGTATGGTTAGAGAACCCATGCTTATTTGTGGAATAATGAGATGAAGGTTAGTGAATTTTTTAGTGAAACTATCCTATATGGATATTTCTTTTCATTCCATTTCCGGTGTTATGTGGAACGTCACATAACTCCTCATGGTTAGAGAGTTATGGCCATGAGAAGTTGGAGAACCTAGGGTTGGGTAATGGACCCAAGTTTGTTTGATGGATAATGGTATGAGTTTTGATATATTTTTAGGTAATACTATTATATATGGATGGTACATGTTATTCCATTTCTAGTGGTGTGTGGAACGTCACATAACTCCTCACGGTTTGAGAGTTATGGTCTTACGAAGTTGGAGGACCCTCTTATGTCATCTAGAAGCCCCAAAAGGTCAAAGTAGTCAAAGTGGTTTAAGAGATTTTAGAAGGTAAATAATAAAGTGTAGTGATGAGTGTGATACAATTCAAAGTGAATAAAAAATAAATTATTTAAATAATAAATTTAATAGAGAAATTAGAAGTGGGTTAACCCTAAAATAAAGAAAGTGGGCAAAGTGACCTAGAATATGTTTTTAAGGAAGCTACTTGGAGAGTATAAATAAGAGGAAAGGATCTCTCATTTAAGACACACTTGAGAATATTGAATACCTATAGGTGTATGAGGTAGCCAAATGATATCTAAGCCTAATTTCTGAGGGAAGGTGAAGAAAAGAAGACCGGAATTCAAGGAAGGATAAATTCTTTTGATGATGCTTTCTAAGGTATGTTATTTACAGGTCATCTCACCATTTTTGCAATAACGTTTTTTTATAGAATGATTCAGACTGTGAAATTTCTATTCCATTGAGGAAACTTATCCAAGTATGTGTGGTAAAAAATTCATCTTGTGGGTCGTTGTATTTTTGGATTTACACTCCGTGGAAAATAGGGTTTGAGGCTAGTCCTGAAACTAGTCAAAAAAATGTGTTTCGGGTAAAAATGTCATAACTTATTAATAACATATCAAAATTGAGTAAGACCAAATGTTTTAGTTAGAGTATAATTTTTATTATTTTGTGTAATAGTTTCAGATCGATTCAACAAATATTCTATGCAGAGAACGCTCTACAAGGGAGCTCTCTAGAATAAGCCATAATTTAGCAAGGTATGCCATTTTTGTTGTAACTCCTTTTCTGAGAGGTTACAAGTAGTGACACCTAGAGGAATTTCATAAAACACATTGAAGATAATTTTGTATCAGTTTCGGATATTTATTCATTACAGATACAAAGTTATGATTATTTCAAGTTAGGGTTGTTGACTAATCCAAAACTAGTCATGTGAGACTAAAGAAAAGTTTGATGAAAATGATAGTCTCTTGTTGTTAAAGTTAAGGAAGGTTTGTAGGCATGTGATCATATAAAACATGTTTATTACAGAGTTACAAATCATATTTGGATGATGAAATCGATGAGGCATTTTGGTTGAGGTACAAGTTGGGTACATGGTTGAGGCAAGTAGTTGATGAGTTGGCACATACATGAGGTGTATAGTTGATGATGTTGGTACATATTGATGAGTCATAGTTGATGAGTACTTGAAACATGAGTTGATGAGTTGGCATTACGCTACGAGGTGTATAGTTGATGATGTTGGTACATATTGGATGAGTCATAGTTGATGAGTACTTGAAACATGATTATAGAAGACACTTGGTATGGTTGATGAATTTGTTTATGGTATAGGCTGGTGCTTGGTTGATGCAGTGTTTATGGTACAAAAGGATTTACAAGTTGAGGAAAACGGGTTGAATGGCCGGTTCAGTTTACTGGCAGGTTTACACCAGATATTCCATGATAGTCCTGATGGTTCCACCATCTCTACTCTTATACTCTCGTGATTTGACTGCGTTTACGTGTTGTAGCCACCTCTCCGTTGTGTTTCAAAGAACATAGGGGTTGTAAACCGTAGACCTGGGATGGAGCTTCCCTTAGGTTGTGTTCTGAGAAACTGGGGGGTTGGAGCCCTCCCTTCCAGCTTGCACTGAAACAAAGGAATTTGGTGCTCAATGAATGTAATTCTTCAAGACATATAAGAAAAATCATTATGCGGTTTTCTCCCAATTTGGGCTCTACCGAAATACTGGTGTACCGTGGTAGTGTATGTGTGTGATTGTTCATTTCTTATTGCTCATTATTGGATAATAATTCTACATTGATATAACACTTGGATTATTTGGAGAAAAAGGATTATAATTACGCTATTACTGATTCACCCCCCCTCTCAGTAATCCAACATCATTATTTAATAGAAGATATTGTTCATTGGATATTTGTTTTATTCTTCCTATCTATATGTTTATTGTATTCAGTCTCTTAATCAGTTCATTCTGCTCCTAAATCCGGATCACCCCTCCTATGTGTCAGTTCCTGAAACGTGTCTGCCTAGCCAACGTGGTTGGTGAAGTGACCGGGACTCCAGAGGATCTTATGACCTGTTGATTGGTATGTACTAGCTATATTCTTATAAAACTAAGTTGGATTGTTACCATAAAACCTTAGAATGTGTAAATGAAGAAGGGAGAAAGATAACCCTCCAAGGGATTTAGAAGCATGTCTCAGTGAGACGAATATCAACCCTTCAAATGAAAAATGATTACAGAAAAGGATGTCCTCTATATGAAATAAAGGTGTTGGAATTTTTTGAGGATGACAAACCTAACCTAGAGGACCAACCCATATTAAGAGAGTATAGAGATGTGTTTCCAGAAAAGGTGTCGTGTCTACCTCCAAGAAGAGACATTGACTTCTCCATAGAACTTGCACCAGGAGCAGTGCTAGTGTCTAGGACACCCTATAGGATGAGTACACCCAAGCTAGTTGAGCTTAAGCTACATCTAAAGGAAATGATGGACAAAGGATACATCTGGCTCAGTGTGTCTCCATGGGGAGCACCAGTCTTGTTTGTGAAAAAGAAATATGGCACACTTCGACTGTGCACATATTATAAATAACTCAATAAGAGAACCATAAATGACAAGTACCCCTTACCAAGAATCAATGACTTGTTCGACCAATTAGGGGGTGCTTCCATTTTCTGAAAGATTGACTTAAGGTCTGGATACCATCAAGTCCGAATCAAGGATGAAGACATCCAAAAAACAACCTTCAGGACCAGATATGGTCACTATGAATTTTTGGTGGTGCCATTTGGATTAATCAATGCCCCCACCACTTTTATTTTTTTGATGAATAATGTACTCAACAAATTCGTAGACAAATTTGTATTGGTTTCATTGATGATATCCTAATCTACTCCAAGAACATAAATGAGCATTAAGAACATCTTATACTTGTACTTCAAGTACTAAGGGAGCATCATCTCTATGCTAAGTTTAACAGGTGTGAATTTTTTTTCCAGAAGCAAGTACATTACGTAGGCCATGTTATTTCTAAAGAAGGAGTGGGAGTAGACCCTGATAAGATCAGATCTATTATGGAATGGCATAACCCAAAGGATGTATTTGATATCAGGTCCTTTATGATATTAACAAGATACTATAAAAGGTTCATAAAAGGATTTTCCAAGATTGGTTGTTCAATCACTGCCCTTCAAAAAAAGGGGGTTAAATTCACTTGGACATCAAAATGTGAAGAAATATTTCAAGCATTGAAATACATTTTGACCCATGCACCTGTGTTGAATATTGTATACCCTGATAATGACTTCCTCGTTTGTACAAATTCCTGCAAGGAAGGACTCGAAGGAGTCCTTATGCAAGAAGGACGTGTAATTTGCTACGAATCCATTAAATTGAATGAGCATGAAATCAATTATGTGACCCATAATATAGAGTTGGTTGCCATAGTGCATGCTTTAAAAATGTGGAGGCATTACCTCCTGGGTAGGATATTTGTACTTATGACAGACCACTGTGGGTTGAGGCAGTTGTTTGATCAACCAAAACTCAATGCTAGACAAGCTAGGTGGATGGCTCTCCTTAGTGATTTTTATTTCGAAATGAAACACATCAAAGGAAAGGAAAATAGGGTGGTCGATGCCCTTAGAAGAAGTGTGAAAACGATTCACCTAGAAGCGGTGAGAACCTATGAAACAGATGTAAGGGAAAGAGACATGAATGCACAAGAAATAGATGCATTCTTCAAGACCGAACCTCATACCCAAGGCAAGATCCTATAGGGCTAAAGTATGAAGGCTAACATATGCTTGATGAAGGCCTATTGACTTACATAAACATATTGTATATCCCAATTTTTGATGAATCGAAGAGATTCATAATGGACGAATTGCATAAGAGACCATATATTGGTCACCTAGGATATCAGAAAATGATCACGATCACTAGGAAACAATTCTACTAGCTTGGATTGAAAAAGGACATAGCTCACTATCTAGCTAAGTGTCTAGAATGCCAACAAGTTAAGGTAGAACACTGACACCCAACAAAGTTGTTACAACCTCTACCAATTCTAGAATGGAAATGGAAACCTTCTCCATGGATTTCATCACCATATTTACAAAATCGGCCAAGCAGAATGATGCCATCATGGTAGTGGCAGACAAATTGAGCAAGTTTGCTCACTTCATTCCTGTCAAATTGGCTTGCAAGGAAATAGATATTTCCAACATATTCATTAAGGATATATTCATACTGCATGGCATGCCTATGGATATTATATCTGACAGAGACACAAAATTCACTTCAAGATTTTGGAAATCCTTGATGGCTGGTTTTGAGACTAAGTTGTTGTTTAACACAGCCTATCACCCTCAAAATCATGGACAGATAGAAAGAGTAAACCAAATATTAGAAGACATGTTAAGAATGCATGTAATGCATCAACCTAAGAAGTGGGAATACTACATCCCATTGGTATAATTTTCCTTCAACAACGGTTATCAAGAGTCACTAAAGATGAGCCCTTTCGAAGCCCTCTATGGTAGATAGTGCAATATTCCAATCAACTAGAGTAATCTAGTGGATAGAATTACAATTGGACCTGACATGCTGAAAGAAATGGAACAACAAGTGACTCATATAAAACAAAATAGAATATTTCTCAGGATAGACAAAAGAGTTACGCCGACAGAAATAGAACTCCTAGAGAGTTCAAGATAGGAGACCATGTCTATCTCAGAGTTAGGCCCAGGAAGAGTTCCCTGAGAATGGGATCTTGTTCCAAGATGGAACCTCGGTATTGTGGACCCTTTGAAGTATTAGACATAGTGGGACCTGTATCCTATAGGATAGCAATCCCTCCCACAGTAAAGGCACATAGTGTTTTCCATGTTTCACTATTGAAGAAATATGTACATGATTATAATCATATAATTGACTGGTCTGTGATCTAGGTGGAGTCGGAGGGAGAATTCGTGCCAGAACCTCAATGCATACTAGACAGGAAGGAAACACCACTCAGGAACCAAACCATTGCATAGGTCAACATGTAATGGAAACACTTTGGCCTAGATGATGCTACATGGGAAATGGAGGATGCCATGAGACATGCATATCCATTTTTGTTCACTTCTGTATATACATAGCATGTTGACAGATAGAAAATCAAGGACAATGTTCCTTTAAGGGGGAGGGAATTGTAACACCATGTTTCCCCTAGTTTGTAAATATAACTATATTGGCCAAGCGACTGTGGAAAAATCAATATGTGTGAATGTTTGTTTTTATGGACCTTTGTATAAAAGGTCAATGAATGTAAATTCTATTATTTACTAGAAAATGGATAAGTGTTGCATGACTGTTGGAAAGGGGTGTACTAAGAGAGACCAAAAATTCTATGAAAGAGATGGTGAAGGGGACTAGGAATGGTTGTGTTAACCTCCACCAAACCAATACCTTACTGGATTTAGTTGCTGAGGACCAGAATAGTCCTATGAACTAGAAATGAATTACAATCAGGCTGGTAGGTGGGAAGACCTCCACAAGAGTTAATGAGGGGATGGGAAAGAGAACCCATCTGTAAGGCTTTCAGACTTGACCACAGATTGGGAATTTTATCCACACACAATCTTACCGAGTAAGGAAAGAAAGGAAGGTGTGGTGGGAAAAGGGAGACCTGTGAAGAGTGCAGAGACGAGAGGCTAAGCTCTTGGGTTCAAGGAATAACTAAGGAATGAGCATTCTGGTTGCAGGGAAATGGCTAGCAGGGTTAATATACAAGATGATAAATGAGGTTGGTCCTCCTTGCTTGGTATTGTGTAAACAGTTGCCAATATCCTGCAGGAGGAGGAGAGTAACCTTCGTCCCTACTGTCGCTAAGATGGAAGAAAGGATTCTATTGCAGAGCATCATGGTCTAGCTCGAGGGTGGCTAGTGGTAAATCTGTTAGGAGTGATTGAGCCTATGGTTGGGTGGAAACGGTCACCCCTTTCGATAGTTGCTTCACGTTATCTGGTTCTAATAAGTATATTCCTACTTTATGTATTGAACTAAAATAATGGATGAATGAATAAGTTTATGTATATATAAATGGTTTCTATGTGGAATGGTCATGATATGTGTATGCTTTCATCTCCTTGTGAACTTATGCTTATGAATGATAGTCCGTATGCCCCATATTAACTCCTGAGGATTCTTTGGACACAATCCTGTAATACTGTCGAGATAGATATATCGTGTCGATCTGAACCTGTCCTTTTGAAGAGGATACCTCTTTCAGATTCCTTACTGTGAAACCGGGATTCTAGGCCCAAGTCCTTAACCATTTCATGATAAAGCTCAAGAAGGATAGCAAAGTTCAGCCTTGAAAGGGGATATCTCTTTGTTTGGAATACGAGTAGACAAGATCTGTTCGAGAGGACCCATATGATCAATACCTGGGAACCTTAGGCTAAGCCTAAGGAAGCTAAGTCTTCCTAGCTTCAGAGCTCTATAATTCCGAGATTTCGAAGTATGACTAACCTTACTAGCCTTATACTATCTGAAGGTAACCGGAAGACTTGGTTTCCCGTAAGGTTGACCGACGTTAGGCAGTTCCCCAAATGGTTAGGTGAACCTATCTTACCAACTAAACTGAGATCCTTAACCCCGAAGGTCGGATCCGCAAAGGACCTAGAACCATAGATCGAGAGATCCTTCAGGTCCTTTCCTAGACGTCGATATACCAGGGATGTGTGGCGCTAGCCCCTTTAGTTTAGAGATTGGGAACTTTTGGAGATAAGAGGATTTTTCATAGAAACACTCCTGAACATCAAATCTCTGAGGTAACTAGAGTTGTATATCTATAAATATACATGGTCGAATCTCGACCATGAGATCTGAGGAATGTTAGAAGCCTGTCAATCCGAGGTGATGTGGTGTAGTGATGCCACCTAGGGTGTCATGGACCCCATCTTGGCGTTCCATGTGTCACTCAGATTCATGTGTATCACATACCCTATAGGCCCATTAGAACGTAACACATGTCACCCTGACCCCTCCTACGTGTCAGTTCCTTAAACGTGTTTTCCTAGCCAACGTGGTTGGTGAAGTGACTGGGACTCCGGGACTTCGAGACTTTGGAGGATCTGAAGTGTATTATGGTAGAGAGACCAAATGGCCTGAAGGCCAAAGCCACATGATGAGCTTACGAGACTTCATAAGTTCAGAACTCTGGGTGGTCTCATGTGTAGATAGTAAAGAGGCGTGAAGCATTGAAGTGTTGAATCACTCCACAGATGATATAAGAGAGAGAGAGAGAGAGAGAGTAAGTCCAGTCATGAGATCAAATGATGGATGGTACTCCATCGTGGAGGAAGGAACTTGGAAATAGCATGCGTGAGGTGGATAAACATGGGATCCACGTGGCCCTCGACCAATGAATGCCCGAAGAACTTCAAAGAGATATATTCACCGGTTCTAGGCTTAGTTTTGAGTGTGAAGACCATGATTGGAAAAATCTATATGAGAAAAGTGTGGTAGAGACCCCGAATGACGGATTTGATCCCTTAAGGAGAACAAAATTTTGAGGTCCCATCCCTAGGAAATCCACTCATGGCTTAGGTTTGTTACAAGGAGGTTCATTTCAAACTTCTCCTTTATAGAAGCTCTGTTTCATGCCTTAACCAATGTGAAGAACACTTTTCAGTGGGGAGGAAAGCAACAAAAATATTTCGACACTTTGAAGGAAAAGATCAGTACCAGACCAGTATTAGCACCGTTGAATCTTAAAAAACCCTTTGAGATCGAGACAGATGCCAGCATATACGCCATGCGTGCATTATTGATGCAATATCGTAAGCCTATATGTTACCACTCTGAAACTTTTAACCAAATTGTTGTTAACGATCCTACATATGATAAAGAGTTGTTTGCATTAGTTCAAAGCGTAAATAAATGGAAGCACTACTTGTTAGGGAAGGAGACAATCATACATATAGATCACCGACCCTTACAATATCTCCAGGCATAAACCAAACTGCAATAATCTCAACACTACATATGGATGGGTTTCCTACAACAGTTTCATTTGGTAATAAAGTACAAAAAGGGTACAAGTAACAAGGTAGCTGATATGCTTTCTAGACCTCCTATTGTTGCTCCTATTATTTTTAAGAATACTTATTTATCTCATGATATCTATGTGGAACAATATGCCATTGATGAATATTTTAAAGAAGTATATGAGAAGCTAACCCATGGTGCACAGGTAGAGAACTATTGTCTATAGGGAAAACTACTCTACCATCTTGGAAAGCTATGTATTCCTACAAGTGAATGAGTCCATGTAATACGAGAAGCTCACACTTCTCTTGTGTCTAGGAATTTTGGGGTAGGAAAAATTGTGGCTCATTTGCAAAGGTTTTGTTACTAGCCTCAAATGAAAGAAATTGTAGCAAAATATGTAAAGGGGTGTGTGATGTGTTCTACTTGTAATCCCACAAATAGAAAACTGGGGCTATACTCACCACTATCTATTCCATCCCATCCATGGGAAAGTATCTCCATGTATTTTGTATGGGGTTTAAAAATGTCGAAAGGGGGTCATGACTATTTGTATGTTGTAGTGGATAGGTTCAACAAGATGTGTATATTAATTCCATGTAAAAAGAATATCACTACTAAGTAGACTGCTAATATTTTTCTTTCAGTCTATTTGAGTTTACTTTGGGTTACCCACATCCATTATCTCAGATCGAGATACTCGATTCCTTGTGGATTTTTGGACAATATTGTGGAGAATGATGGACACCAAGTTGAAGAGGATCATTGCTTTCCATCCACACACTGACGGACAAATAGAGGTTGTAAATCAAATAGTGGTACTTTTTCTTCGAGTCTACTGCAGCAAGCATCCCAAGTTATGGGATGAACAGATACCTTATGTACATCATGCTTACAATCGAGCCTTACATTCCTCCACTAAGTTTTCTCCTTTTGAGACATGTTTTGGTTACTTACCTAAATTTCCTTTGGACTTGATGTATGGGAGAGATGTTGATTAAAATGAAGAAAGACATGAAGACAGAGCCCTCAAGTTCATCCATAGGATCCATAAGATACACCAAGCAATTAGGGAACAATTGGAGAAAATTTGATCACAAAATAAAGCTCGGCATGACAAACACAGAGTTGATCATTAGTTCCAGGTTGGAGACCAGGTATGGCTTCACATCAACAAATATATATTGAAGGGTGAAGGCAAGAAACTCAAGACGATTCGTTATGAACCCTTCACTATTTTGGAGAAAAGTGGTACCAATGCTTTTCGTCTGGATCCTCCACCTTATATGCAGATTTATTCAGTTATAAATGTAGAGAAATTGAAACTTTTTGAGCCTCCCATGATCATGGATCAGGATGAGGAAGTCTCAATACCTTCAGTTGATGAGTTTACTCCTGAGTAATTGGATGAGTTAAAGGAAGATATCATCTTGGACAGAAGGACAAGGAATTCATGTAGGGGTGATGCTGATTATATTCGAGTAGGATTAAATGACACACATCCAAGCAAGGAAAAGTGGATTGAGAAGGACAAGGTGAGAGAAATCTTCCCTCACTTATATGTTAACTGATGAAATATTTTGGTGGTACAAAAATATCTCAGTGGGAAGGCGTGATCCAAAAAGGAACTAGAGAAGACTAAGGACAACTCAGAACTCGCAAAAGAAACTCAGGAAGCTCAGAATGGCCTCAGTAGACAGAGAAAGGGAAAAAATTATAAGTTCTCAAAACTCAGTGAAAATGGCATCATCAGATAGAGAACGTCGCAATATTTCCAACAATTCAAACAAATCGTCAAACAGAGTTACAGATCGAAATATATTCTCGCTCAAAGTTTGGTCAACCTAGCCCAGTTAGCAGAAGATGAGTCAGCATTTGTACTACCAACGTCAGCATCTGTAAAACATACGTGGCACATGCAGGAGGTGACATGTTTCATGCTAACATCAACATGAATTCATCATGGTGACGTGGCAACACCATAGGTTTCCATGTGTCACCCGTTTTTAGCATTTTGGGGTCATTTCGTGGACCAGTAAAAATGTGCCACGTGGCAGTCCATAAAACCACGTGGCATACTCTATGGTGGCATGGAAGATGACATGGTAGGTTGTACACTGATGTGACATGTGATTGTATAGTTGGTTGACGTGGCCCAATGGTTGGCTGCCACGTGGCCTAGTCATGGGCTACCACATGACAGTGGGCAAATGCCCAATGACGACCCGAGAACGAAATTCCAAAAAATATATAATAAAAAGGTTGGTGGTTCCTCCAAATCTGGCACCCAACAGATATATCTAACTACTTCTAAAGTTGGTGGAACAACCACTTTTAAATATATACATATGTTACAACGAACAACCCAAAAGGGGAGGCCCGCGGGCTCGACCTCGTGACCTCCCTCTTATTCTACGCGTTAACACATGCTCCACCAACCACAAGGCCAAAAACCTTCCATTGATTACAAAAGCTGCCTTTTTTATTTAAAAAGTGAATCCGCCCAGTGTACCAGGGGGAGGCGCCTGAGGGTATGACTAGCATGCTTTATGAGATAGTTTCTTAGCATTATTGTAGGTTGCAGGGCACAGAAACTGTGACAGAGTTTCTTTTGGTCCTGGGAGTACCATAGTCAAATTGAGGCATGGAAATAGTCATTTTTGTGTAATTTGACTCCACAAATTCAATGGTGTTGTTTTTTTTCTGATCTGAGCAAAAATTCTGCAGCTTGATTCCAAAATGAGGTATACTTATGTATTTTACCAAATTATTTTGTTGAGTTAATAAAAAGGCCTACCCATTTGAGAGCAGGACACAGAGACATAGTCCACCAGGGATGCACTCTATTATCAAGTTTTTTGTGTTCATATTTGATGCTCATGTCTCTTCATTATTGAGCTTTTCCTTCTTTAATGGTGCACTTTAATTTATGCTCATTTAATGCAATTATTTATAAGTCACTTCGATGAAAATCTCTCAAATCACTCCAAGACAAAAAGGAAATTTCATCCCAAATAATATGTGTGTGGTCATGGTTGTGGCTACCTCCAATGTAGTCATGTGCTTACTAGCAACATATAACCTTAGTCCCATAAATGAGAACATATACTACCCCCATTTGCAGTTTAACATTAATTATATCATATAAAAGACATAATATAATTAATGTTACTAGAATTTATATAATTTTTAAATTAGTTGAACAAACAAATGAAAATTAGAATGTGGGGAGGAGGGGGGAGATGGACAAAGACCTTGTGGATTACTCAAATGACCCCTTGGTAAGACACTAGTTCTGGTCTTGTCCAAGGATGGTGGGTTTTCCTAGTGATCTAGGCATTGGGAAAACCAAGTATAAACCCTCAAAAATATATTGTTGGATGTAGAGACATTGGAAATACTTACCAATGTGGCTAAAAATATCATCGGAGGTGGTACGGGTTGTCCTATCAAAGTTATTTACTCTTCATCAGTACATGACACTAACTTTTATGGTGGAGAGAAGTGTAGGCATTTGGATCAAGAAAATTAGGACTCTTTGGGTTGCAGACTTAATATGGAGAGTTGATTTCGAGGTTCTCCATATCCCGGTGACTTAACTTCTAGCAGAAAGGTTACAACAACTTGTTTCAACCAAAATACTTCATTTTTTATGATTCAGAGCCTCAACTAAAACATTTATTGATGTTGCAGAGCCTTGTTTGTTAGGGTTTTTTAGTAGTTTTTCTTAGGCTAAGGAGATTTGGGTGGAGTATTGATTTCTTGGTTATGGGGGGTTGAAAAAGGTTGCTCAGACACAAGGTTTATTAGTTCATTTTTAACTTAAGAAATTATGAGTGGCATATTACTAGAAAGAGGAACCAATGAATTTGATCTTAGGTGAGAATGTAAAAATGAATGAAGTGTTGGAATTGGTTGGCATGACATTTATTGGAAGGTTCTGATGAAAAAAATGGGATGAAAAACACTAAAATATTGGTCAAGGGATAATATGGAGCCATGTGTTGTTTAATCTCCAAATTATTTTTCATTGACTCAAGGATGGCTAGTGTGGTTCTTTTGTTCCTTTGAAGATGCAAAGAGGGTTCTAAATTTTCATTGGAAGTGGGGAGTGTAACCTCATTTTTAAAATAGATGGACTCTAGTATTTGACATGAGATCTATTCATTTGGAATGTGTCATGGTTTGGGTAAAATTACCAAGTTCACCTATGGTTTCCTAGTCGGATGAAGTATTTATGGAGACTGGAAATTTTCTAGGCATGTTCTATGATGCAGATTCAACCTTTCAAGAATTTGGATCCATGAGTATGGATCGTATTCTTGTGAGGTTGGATTTGAGAGAAGGTTTGGTAGATTTGATGGTCTTGAAAAAATGAACCCTAGAAGTTGTTCAACCATTAGGCTATGAAGGGGTTCCATTTCATTGCATAACATGCCATGTATATGGCCATATCATAAATGAATGTAGTTTGACAAACTAGAGGAAAATTTGGGTTTGTAAGTCAAAGGGAGAGGTGACTAATTTTGGTGTAGAGGGTGGGTTTTGGACTCCTTTGGTAATTGTAGTTTCAGGAAATGGATAAGGGGATCTATTTGAGGCTCCTCCACATCCGCATGTTGTTGTGGATTGCCTTGTAGTGCTAGATATCCCTTTGTCTCCCCTCCCACTAGAACTTAAGGATGGGATTATTCCTCTAGTGGGTATTGGTAAGTGGCCAAATTACCATGCTCAAATGAATTGTCTTTTTATTGATTCTTTAAAATTTGGGTCATGGGAGGAAGATAATAGTTTGATAGGGGTGGGCGATTCTTGGGACTCTCTTTGATTTGAATTATTTTCGACACTAAATTAGAGAGGATATATAACACAAAAACATACATAGATATTGCAAGAGATCCAATAATATTAAAAAGATATATATGATATATAACAAGAGGCACATATATACAGTAATACACAATTTCTATTAAAGAGCGAAACATACAAAACTGTAGAAATACAGAGTGAAAGGCTCGTTAGAATGGTGGCATATTATCTTTGAGAAGAGATGTGACGGCTAATCGCATTTGCAAGAAGATGATTGATATAATGAGGATCCAAAGGAATTTTTAAAATAAATAAAATCCAAAACCCTAACCCCAGAAAATGAAAATCCAACAGTTTTGTGGATCCCGTTTTGGGTAGTTTGGTGTATCAAATTCCCGGGGGCGTAACTTTGACATATGATCTTTGTTTGGGGCCCATGATAGCTTGTTGGAAAGGTATCGATGAGGAGCTTCATTTTATGGGATCAATAAAATATTGTGGCTATTATTGAAGTTATCTATCATGAAAAAGAGTCGTTTAGGTCCTCAAAATGGTCCTGAAAGTTTAGGAATCGAAAATCTGCTAAAAATAGTAAGTTTCCAACAAACTATTTTGAGCCAGTTAGAATAGGTGGGTGGCCACCTATATATACCTGTATCAATCCTCCCTCCTTAGGAAGCAATCATCTACATTACGTTGAGATCCCGGGGGAGAGGGGAAATCCCTTGTTGAATCTGAACCTTGGTGAGCTGCTTTCCTTGATGGAGAAGTTGCGTTACTTGGTTTGTGGGAGGTTGTTGAGAACCTGATGAGATGACTATGTGAAAAGGGAATATTTATGATTTTCTTCAATCTTGTTGACCTGCTTCTTCTAGATAGAAGGTGCTTGGATTGAGGTTGCAGTGGTTGTAGTGTCGTTATGTTCACCTTTTGAACAAATTGTGAAGAAGCTAAATTTTGTAGTATGAGATACTACCTTGCAGAACTGTTTAGGTGGGACATTAGTTGTAACTACCTATGGTATCCTGTAGAGATGATGCCCTAGAATAAAAATGACACTACGTGTTCGAGACTCATAAATAACATGGATCTTCCACACATATGGTTGTCCCAAAAGAACATCACATACATCCAGTGGGGAAACATCACATAATACCTCATCCTTGAAGGGTTGGATGTCGTATGAAAACTGACACTGCTAGTTGACACGAAGATCTCGTCCCTGACGAATCCACCCGATGTTGTATGGATACGAGTGTGGTGTTATCGACAATCCCAATTATTTGATGACCTATGTTGATATGAGGTTCTTCTGGCTTTCACTATCATCAATGGAATGCAATGGGGTCCCCTTCACCCACATTTGTGAATGAAAGAGGCGCTCCCCCTCTTCAAGATTTTCCAGTTCTTCTAGTTGAATTGTTGTGATCGCGACAATAGTAGTTGGTTCTATGTTGATGATCTGTCTTCTCCCATTATTTTTTGAATTAGATTCTGAATTGGGGTTCGACTCCTTTTCTTTGATCTTGGCCACCAATGATTTTTTTGAGAGATATTCATCAGTTTTGTGCTAGGGGATTTTTGTAGAAATCACACCACTTTCCAGTGTCCTTTTCGTCTTCCTGTGACCCTTCTTTTCCTGTGTCTTGGACTGGTTTTCAGGAGGCTGTTTGTTAGTGTTGTATTTATCATACTTTTGTTGTTGTGGATTTGCAGACCCAAACTTTCGTTTGTTCTAGTGCCTAATTTTTTTTCTCGATTTTGACAGCATATCAATAGGCATATTCCAATGAAGAAATTTCCAAAAACTCCATTTCATTTTAGATGTATATGTGTAGAGCCCCACGGTATTTCAGAACCAAATTCTACTTAGAATCTTTGATACCCAGCTTAGTTCGCAAGGTATGGAAGGTATTGGTGAACTCTGTCACTTCTTGGCCCCTCTCTTGATGCAACATGGTCGATCTCATGTACTAGTCATCATAGTTACCAACAAGGTAATATTGTTCCTTGGCCACATCCACAAAAAAATACCAAGTGGGATCGACCCCATATATTCCAGAATCCTCTGTGGAACTTTTATCCTAGTAACTTTCCCACCAATGATTGACACGGGGGAGATCTTTAAACAGTTCAAAGTTGATATTTCCCCTATCAAAAAAATTGTGAACAAAGAAATAACCTTCTAGCAGATTTAACCATTTTTCTAGGGCATTTGCATCTATCTATCCTTCAAATACGAGATTATCAAAATTAATGTGTTCCTTGAAAGGCGAGGTTCCTCCAAAGTGGTCACTTGATGAATATGCATCGGTTTTTATCGATAGGTGTTGACGTATGTGGGAAAAATTCTCCATCATTTTGTCCCTCTGTCGCGTGAGAGCTTTCTCAAGTAACGAATTAATAGAATTGTTTCTTTGTTGTTTTTATTTTCTTCCACCATGGAGAGTTTCTTGGGTGTGCGAGATCGATTTTCCTCAAGAGATACAAGCTCAATACCCAACTTTCTATACTCATACCTCCTCGGGGATATGCAATGAAAAATTATCAAGAGCATCCTGCTCTGATACCACTGATCCAGATTATTTTCGACATGAAATGAGAGCAGATATATAACAAAAAAATATACAAAGATATTGCAAGAGATCCAATAATATAACCAAGATATATCAGATATATAACATGAGGCAAAAATATACAGTAATACACAATTTATATTAATGAGTGAAATGTACAAAACTGTAGAAATACAGAGTGAAAGACTCGCTAGAATGGTGGCATCTTATCTCTGAGAAGAGATGTGACGGCTAATCACATTTGCAAGAATATGATTGATACAATGAGGCTCCAAAGGAATTTTTAACATAAAGAAAATCCAAAACCCTAACCCTGGAAGATGAAAAGCCAACAATTTTTTGGACCCCGTTTTGGGTAGTTTGGTGTATCAACTTCCCAAGGGCGTAACTTTGGAATATGATCTTCGTTTGGGGCACACGATAGCTCGTTGGAAAGGTATCGAAAAGGATATTAATTTTGGTGGCTCAATAAAACTTGAAGCTATCATTGAGGTTCTTGATCATGAAAAAACGACATTTAGGCCCTCAAAATGGTCCTGGAAGTTTAGGAACCAAAAAATTGCTAAAAATAGTAAGTTGCCAACAAACTGTTTTGAGTCAGTTGGAATAGGTGGGTGGCCACCAATATCCACCTGGATCACTATTTCTATACTATATGAAATAAAATATCCCAAAAACTTCCCTCTCATCCATGTATTTGGTTTGGTGGTTAGTCTGGAAAATGAGGCATCTTCCTTGATACATATAGTAAATCGAATTTATAATAGTAGGGGATATTATATCAATTCTTGGAGTTTCAAATACTATTTGTGTTTAAGTTCCAATTATATTTATATTTTTTTGGGAGCGCTTAAATGGGGATTAGGGTTTCTTGAATAAAAAACTACAAAAGCTACACAAGGGGCATAAAATATTATATGTCTATAGCCCAAAATCAAGCTTTTACAAATTATGAGTGGGAAAATATTGTCATTGGTTTGGGATCTTACATGAGAATATTCCTTATGGGAGGATTTGAAATGATATATACTTCCTTAAATGGTTGAGGTTCAGCCAATCCCTAAAACAAATGGCTTTAAAGAGGTTGGTTTTTGTCCATAATCTGACTATTGTTTTTTTGCAAGAGCTTATTGCTAAAGGGGATAAAATAGTTTTCGATTTGAGTAAAATTTTAGGGGATTGGGATTTTATTTATGTTGATTCAAGGGAGAGATCATGGGTATTAATTTTGAGTGGAAAAGGGGGTTCTTTCTCCTACTCTAATTCTTGTTCTTTTTCCTCGGGATTCAGGATTTCTATTTACTCTTGGGACTTGGGAAAATGGATCATCTTTCTGAATATATATGGCCCTTAAATTGTAGAGTGAAATATTGAGAAAACGTCTTTAGTAGGGAATGGATTAAGGTATATTCATATTGGAGGGGGAACTTAAACTTTCCTTTAGGAGCATGAGAGGTTTTGGGCTTGATTACACAAGTCAACTACTTATCATATTTTTTTGTTAAAAAAGGTTGATGAGGTAGGGCTTTTGGATATTGAACCTATTAAGCTCAACCCCACCTAGAGGAACAAGAGGGTTGGGATGTAATGATAGTCAATATATTGGATCAGATTATACCTAAACCTTTTTTAGAGGAAGCCATTAGAATCCATCAATGGGTTTCAAGTTGGGGAGACTTTTATCACTCCCTTGTTTTCTTAGAGTTGGCCGCTACATAAGCAAAAAACACTAGTTGTTTTAAGTGAAACCCTATGTGGATTTTAGGATAAGTTTTTTTTTTTAAGAAAATCAAGGATGGTTGAATTCCCTTTGATGGATATATGAGAGAATAAACTAATTTACAACTTGAATAACATAGTCTTTAAAGAGAAAAATAGGCATCCATGTTGTTTGTGTGTTGCACTTTCATATTCTGAAACTTCTCCTATAGGTTGGAAAGATGAAACTCAAGGTGAAATAGGTCACCTTTCCCATCAAAATATTCTATTTTGGTTTAAGCCTTGGACATATTTTCCCACTTAAGGGATTTATCCCTGGCTTCTTCCAATTCATGCATGAGTTTATGTGTTGTTGTTTTATCCCTCTTGGAGGATTCTAGTTTGTTTTCCTCCTATAGATTAATGAGGTTATTGATGGGGCTAGGTTATTCTTCCAAATTTACAACTATAGTGGAGAGGAAAGTGATCAACATATTTTTGGTTTTCTATGATCTGGTTCTATCCCTCCTTTTAGAGGTCTACCCCCATCTTCCTATGGAATAACTCTTATATCTAATTTTCAAGGGATTGTTTTCAGGGGTACCCATCTTGATTAATGTTTTTTTTCTGATTCTTGGTCCTCTTCTTCCACTTTTACCTTTTTTTGTGCCTCCTTATCCTAGAGATTTTAGCTTTACTAGCCTTATCTTTCCTCCCAAATTCCCTTTTAGGGATAGGCTCTTTAACTACAATCTATAGGGATTTAAAATCCTCCCTAATCATAGTGACAAATTGTGGGACCAATTCCTCGAAACACCGAGAGGGAAAAATATCTCTCACCTATAAAGTCAAGAAATTTCATTGAGAACACAATAAAAATGCCTATACAAGTTCCCACTAGAAAAATCCATAAGATAACATAAATCCATCTCCTAAAGAAGAAAAATACATGTTCCATAGTCCCAAATTTCTTGTGCCAATTTCCTTTTATTACTTCATATACATGCAAGGGAATGAGGTGTAGCATGTGATGGTGGAGCATTCGCTTCACCTTAGTCACCCTATCTTGTGGATTGGGAGCCTTACAATGGTCTATGTGCCCTCATAAATTTGTTATGCATGTGAATATATCCATTGCATTCATGGTATGGGTTGATAGTATTCCTTGTTGTTAATGATGATACACCCTATATTTTTTAATGTGGATTGATTGGAAAAACGATATGCAATAGGATTTTTTTCTCGAAGAACATGGTAGAAATTCACCTTTGCAATTGAACTTTTAACTTGCCAAATCCTATCAATTACATATTCCAATTGAGAATCAAGGGGATAAGTGTTTAGAACCATGTTCCTTATAACCTTTTTGGAATCTCCTACCACTATTGATCTTGATGTGTGTAGGTTATTAGTGAGATTCATACCTTGCAGGAATGCATATGCTTCAACATGATTGTTAGTTGATGTGTCAAGACTCCAAGAAAATGAATATTCAATTGTTCATATAGGGTTTATGATAATCCATCCTACACCTGCCACCCCAAACCTTTTTTAATACATTGTTTCAATTAAAAATTTCTTATTTGTATTAGATATTTAAGTATCTATTTTTTACGATTCATTTTTATTTTTATTTTTATTCCTAGTATGGTGACATGATACAACTATTATAAGTTTTGGATCAAGATTATAAAAATTGATGGGATACTATTGGAGAGACATTTTGGATAACTTCTAGGATATGTGCCAAAAGGAGATCAAAGGGTAAAAGACAGTTAGAAGATGGACCAGAGTGCACAAAGGAAGTAGACTTCAAGGAGTCAAATAATGTGAACAAAGGATGCACAATGGATTAGTGCGCAGAAGATGAAAAATGGTTATAAATATTATGGTTTGGGGACACTTTATCCACTTTTGTAACGTACTTTGTGGGACACTTTGTCCACTTTTGTAACGGGTTTTGGGGGACACTTTGTCCAATTTTGTAACATGCTTAGCCCTATTAGTATGTATAAATATGTAATAAAGGACATAATGAGCGAGGGTGGGAGAGCTATACATGTGTGATGGTACATGTAAGTTGTGAATGATTTTTGGTAAGGGAATCAAGTGGAGGAATAAATATGTGGTATGACTGAAGAGTAAAATCACATTGCAACAGAATGACTAGGAAGGTTTGGGATGATATTATTGTTTCATATTTTTTAGTGCAATCCATAGTTGTAATAAAGCTATTAATGAATAATATAAGAATCCAGTTTTTGTGGACGTATCCCAAGTTGGGTGTGTGGTGAGAATTCTCCCCCTGCAGACAGGTTGAGTTCACCTCACTTGGGTTTCCTACAAGTGAGACAACCTCTAACAAATGGACATTAACATCCTCCTAAATAAATATTCTATTTTCTTGTGGGAGGGTTGAGAGAGAAGGGGAGAAGTTATGTGCACTTTATTTTTGACGTTTTTCCTCATTGCTCCAATGGTTGAGCTCCAATCCAAGTAGCTCCCTCACTAATTCAAACCTACAATAATAGAGAAACCTTATCATACAACTATCTATGATTAGGTAATAGAAACCCTACCAATTGATAACTTACACCAAATAATCAAATAGATAAGAAATGAACGAGAAAATATAATATAAATAGGTCAAGTTATTATATTCAATGAAAAGCAAGAAGTTTACAACCTGATGATGTTCCAATCCTCCAAGCTTCTTTCTTCAACCCTTGAAAATGAATACAACTCAACTTCTTCACAAAGGTTTGTCTCTCTTTCACAAGATCATAGGTTTGATGTATTCCTTCTTTTCCATCCCCCTTCTCACTCTGAAATGGCTTAGTTATATAGGTGCAGGAAGGGATAACTACTAGGATAAACCAGGAGTGTAGTTGAGGATAAGGTGGATTAGGTTAGGATTTGAATTATCTTCATGAATATGCTTTCTCCAAGATAGGATGAAACAAGGCTTGAATCATATCTTGATGAAAATAAGAAAACAAAACCATAACCATCTAGACCTTCCTCGAAGATTCCCCCTAGATTCATGGATTTTGACCAAAACTGCCTGGACGCTCCCCCAAATAGGTGTACAGGGAATCCATGATGCCCCCCTATCATTATAATAAGAGTATGGATTCCCTCCTGCATGGAAAGGGGGCGTTCATGGAAAAAAAGGTCGGTATTGAGTGAAAAATGCCAAATTTCCAAGGCTTAAAGGTGTCTTCTTCTTCTTGATGCTCAAGGGAATGTAATGGATCATTCGTGCATGGTGTTGAGGTGGTGACACATAGGAAAAGTGAAACAAATAAGGTACACCAATTAGTAGAATGGAACATTGGATTTGTGACACTAACATCACTGAGAATAGTGAAGTGTGACACTTGCGACACTTATCAAAGTGAAGTGCGACACTTATGACACTTAGAAAAGTGTGACAAAATGGTGTATAACATATTCCCCCTAAAGTGTGATATCAAAGGAGAAAAACTATGGACGAAACACTTTGTAATAATGTGGAATCAAGAGACTCAATTCAAAAGACCTGTCGAAAAAATAAGCAAACATACATTAATATACATATATGATCCCTGAGGTAGGCATACCCATACTAGGGATCATCAAACTCAAAGCATGGTTGCTGACCAATACACTGTGGATCCATGAAAGTACTAACTAAGTATATGGACATCGAACATACAATGTGGATCCATATCTTCATGACTTGATCAAAATGTAGCCACGCTATTGTACACAGTGGAGCTACAACATGACATAACATAGCCACAAACCAATACAACGTGGATCTATGTCATAATATATATCACAACTTCATAATATCCATCGCAGCCTGGGGAAGGTAGATAAAAACAATGAGTATTTACTAGATATTCCCCCCATGTTCTTCAATCCTAATCCTGAATAGTATGAATCTACCCATGTGAATAGAGGTATTGGTGTAGAACATGGTAGAAACCACTCGATTATTGGTCAATGATGTATACCATTAAAAAGTTTGAGGGAAATCACCAACGATGACAATGACTCCCAAGGTACTCTAATTACATTCCATCGAATGTGAATAGATGATATGAAGTCAAACACTCATGGAATCGATCGATCAAGGGTCAATGATGTAAAACCCCTTGTTGAAAGCGAGGAAACCTTCCATTGAGGCATGCAGGCTCCAAGGTATTACTAGTTTCTAAGTCTAATTCCTGAATGATGTGTTGAAGTCGAAGAAAATAGATTCATCGAAGGAGGGCCATGATATATCCACCATCATCGACATGAAATGAATAAGGATAGTGATGAATAGTGATGGATCAAATGATGGTGAACTAACACATGGGTGGAAATTTAGAGGTTGAATTCCCTTGAAGATATGGCAACACAATGAATGACTTGGAAGCATTGACTCACCAAAGCATGAGGACTAAGTATGGTGATGTGAATAAAACCAATGGATCTCTTCGAAGGAGTTGAAAGAGTATGAAGATGCATGGAATGAGATGACAACCAAGGGTTCTCTTCTGAAATATTCAAAAGAGTATGATGACACATGGGATTCAAACAAGTGCCATGTCCAAGGGAAACATAAAGCTGCCATAAATGAAATACTTGACCCACTTCTCAAATTCCCCCCCCACCCACATAGGTGAGTACCTCTTTATTTTCTAGCGTGTTCGAGGAGGATTACAAATGCTCGGTTAATTCATCTTTGATGAGTCCCATCTTCACTTGTTTAACAAACCTGAAGAAGGAAGGGTTCGGTCCCAGATGGGTCCTTCCTTGTGTATATTTTACGATTCCAAGGAAAGAAAATCGATGGTATTTTCATATTTTGAGCGTATGAAAAGATTCAATAAAGAAGACTCCACAATGGAATTTTTCGTAAAGTTAGTCCCCAAGGTCTGAAAAAGTATAAAATATACCTAGGGGAACTATTCTAATCATGCTTGACTAGATTATTCCTTTTTTTTAATTAGTCTAACGAGGCCAAAAAAGGGGTAAACTAACACACGAAAGACACCCTTTTCTAATCCTTTTAACAAGTGTGAAAGGAAACAAGCTCACTTGACAATATTTTCACGTTTAGAGAGTCTGAAAAGAGATTAAAGGAGACTCCAAAGAGTTCCCTTTTCATATATATTTTACGATTCTAAAAAAGAGATAAAATTTTACTCGGTAATCGATTATCATGTATTAATGAGCACAAGAAAGAATAAATACTGAGCTCGATAACTCATTCTCATGTATTTATGAGCATGAGAAAGAACAAGCTCGTTCCAGAGAAGATGACTATGTTATGATGGGAATGACCCACAAACAAGGATCACTCCTAGCAGTGTGTCTCTCTATAGATTTTTTTCTCCTAGCTTGCATGAAATAAGTTAGTGGGTGTGCTCCAGCATGATGCCTAGAGGATGGAGACCTACCCTCCAAGTGTCGTTTCCTCTGGAGACTTTTCTTCTTTCCTCATTTAGGCGGTTGGTTACTAATAGGAATTTTTTCACTAGGAAGAGGAAAAGAAGGTTCAAGTATGCGATTGAGAGAGAGACTCGATTGGAATGGAGGGAGGTATATTTCATTTTTTAATGAGCTTGACAGAGATAATGAACTATGCTTGTCAAGACCAGGTACTACCAAAGGATTGGATAATTCTATGGAGTGTTGCAGCTAAGTTGAAATCATAGTTAACATGGAAACCTATGGGATGGTAGGAGTAGGTAAAGGAAAAAAACCCATGAACGAGGAATCCTTAAGGAGACATAGTTGTACACTCTCAAGACTAGACTGTCCTAGAAAAGGGACATCATTCGTTGTAGCGTTGTAGAGATGTGGAGTTATATAGTCTAGTTGGTCAACAGTGATAATTTTTCCTTGATGGGGAAATCACAAGATGTGAAACATTGTAGATGAAATGACAATCATCACATAGAACCTAATATGACCAAGTAACAAATTGTAATCCATGGGTGCTTCAACTACTTCGATATCGACCAAAACAATTTTACCCTTCAATGTCACATCAAAATATTACAAGAGTGCGTGAGGTTGGAAACCACGTCCATAAAATGTTTTCAAGGTGGTCAGAGATGAGGTAAGTTTAGGAGAACCTAGGGCTCTCCAAAATGGAAAAGACATGACACAGGTGGAGTCTCCCTCATCTAAGAAAATACAATGGATGTTATTTCCACCAACCAAAACTTGAATTTGGAATGCTAAGTGGTGGGAGAGCCTCTCCTTAAAGTAATCCAGATTAAACGTGATCAGATTCGATACCTCCAGATACATATATCCAAGGGATGACAACAGGTTTCTACGTTGACTTGGACAGTTCTGTAGAACTTCGAGGGATAACATAGAACAAGTCACTTGCACCAAATAGTCAATGATGTTGTAATTTTGGGAAGCGCGAGAATTTGGATTAAATGTCTATTTTTTAATTATGCTCTTGGGCAGGTGCAACACTGCATCAGAGGTTGTCTTATCAATTTGAAGAGGATTGGAAGATGGAGGAGGAGTATATGTGGAGGGCTAATCAGCAACCTTTCCCTTAGTTTGATCACTTGGAGGAGTGGCATAAGTTTTTGCTTGAGTTGTCACATTAATCTCATTAAACATGTACACCACAGAGGTGCTCGTGGAAGCATCCCCATGGTGGGAATGACCTATGTTTCCCCCTTGGGGAGGGGTAAGATATTGTGCAACTAGATTTTGTTGTTGAACCAGTTGGTAGGTACCCTTAAGAAATTTAGTGACTACCTCACGATGAGTGCAGTCTTTCATGTAGTGGCCTTCCTCACAAATCATACGGGGAAACTTAGTTTTCCTAGTCGGTTGAGTATCGAAAGACTTAGGATTATTTTGTTGGTTAGAATATTTCTTGGATTTACCCTTGTTTTTATTCTTACCTCCTAGTTGTTGAGATGAAGAGGATTGGATCGCATTCACCTCGTAGGTTTGATCAGGAGCGGAAGTAGTTTTGGCATTCGAAACAAAACTTGGTTATGGAGTAGGATTTGCTGGATCGTTTGACGAATGAGGAGCATTAGGTATCACATCATAAAGTGTGATGGACTGGGATTAGACAAAGTCCAAATAATTTGCATGGATGATATTCTTCTCCTCAGTAACAACATTTCCCAAATCAACATCACAGGTGATGGGAGGCAAGAGAGACTTTGTAAATCAATCCACGAGGAGTTGGTCCGAAATGGGAGCTTTAATAAATCATCTCCATCGTCTCCACTGATGAATATGATCATATATGTGGGTGGAGGAGGATTTTCGGAGTGAGGTAATAATATATGTGTTGGTCTCATTCCATATAGGCAACTAAAAATGCGTCAGAAAAACCATGGCAAGAGAATTAAAGTCAAGAAAGGAGTTACGTTGTTATAGAAAGTTTTTCCTCACGCCATGCAACTTGCTTAGAAGGAATTTTCCATTTCCCTATGTAGACTTGAAGTCCCCTTTTGCACTTCCTAGAGCCAAAAATCATATTTTTCCACATATATGTGCCCTACAAGTTAGACAGCATGCGTGTATGCAGGTTGCACCACTGCAACCCACGTACATTGAGTTTGGTGCTCAAAATTAAAAATTGTGTCGAGTTTTCATGTCACGTCATGAGATCCATGATCCTTGACCTTCCATATACTATAAGTTTTCCAACTTGGCCCTTCAAGTCCATTTGAAGGCTATAAATTGGGCCAAATCCAAACTGTGGAAGAGGAGAGAATTCAACTTTTGAGGAAACGATACTCTTGATAAATTTCCACTTCACATTAAGTCTGCATCCCTTTTTTCTTTAAAGTATGAACACATTGTTCAACCCCCAAGCTCTTCCCTTTTTGATGGAGAATCTCATTGTCTATCTTATATGAGCTTTCCTTTGGTGGAGGATTGAAGTGGTGGAGGCCCGGTTGGAAGGGACTTAGTTTCTTGGTTCTAATACGTACTGACATGGAATTTTGTCACCCATACACTTATGTTGATCAATTTTTAATAGAAATATTCTTTTCTCGTCCAATTGATATCTTACAAATATTTGAATTATTATTCTTATGAGCAACTATTTCTTCCAGCTAAGTCTCCATTACTCCACTTCTGGGAATTATAATGTATTTCAGCCATCGCAGATACTCCTCTGACCTCACACATTAGGGAGAATATGTTATAGCAAGTTTTTATTCACCCCATGCAACTTGCTCAGAAGGCCCTTTTTATTTCCCTATGCAGACTTGAAGTCCCCTTTTCCACTTCCCAGAGCCAACAAAATCATATGTTTCCACATATACGTGCCCTACCAGTTAGACAACATGCGTATACGTGGATTGCACCACTACAACCTGCATACATCGCAATTGGTGCTCAAAATTAAAAATTGTGTCGGGTTTCCATGTCACATCATGAGATCCATGATCCTTGACCTTCCATATACTGGAAACGTTTTGACTTAGCCCTTCAGTTCCATTTGAAGGCTAAAATTGGACCATATCCAAATTGATGAAGAGGAGAGAATTCAAATTTTGAGGGAAAATATAATTTGGAGAAATTTTTACTTCACATTGAGTCTACATCCCTTTGTCCTTTAAAGTTTGAACACATTGTTCATCCCCCAAGCTCTTCCCTATTTGATGGAGAACCTCATTGTCTCTCTTATTTGAGCTTGCCTTTGGTGGAGGCCCAACTGTAAGGGACTTAGTTTTTCAGTTATGAGATGTTCCGACGCAAAAGTTTGTCACTCATACACTTTTGTTGATCATTTTTAATAGAAATACTATTTTCTCGTCCAATTGATATCTTGCAAATATTTGAATTGTTATTCCATGGGCGTATTTCTTATGAATGTTAATGGATTATGCTATTGTATGTGCTAACATTATATATTATCACCATATGCTTGCGTATATTGGTTGTTGAGGACAAGTTGTAGGTATAAAGCTTTGAGTCCCATGCTCAACGATGGTCTTCATCAAACGTCTGAAAGAGGTAGGCTCTTTATCTTGTCTTGTTAGCATTTTCATTTATATAGCATAATTGGGATTAAAGTTGATTTATGCAGTCATTTTGTTTTTCATGGTTTACCCCATGCCATAGAGTGATTTTCCTCATAACATACATGACAACTCAATATATCATTTTTATTGCGGTACATGTAAGTGTTCTATGAAAAATCCTAAGACATATGGAATTGTCCATCAAATATTTGGAAGAAGACCATAAATGGAAAGTCACAACATGATTGCTAAGATCTTCCCCATTTTTTAGTCAAATTTTAGGATGTCGAATAGTAATTTGTCAAGGATGGTGGGCCAAAATGGAGCATGTTGTATGGGATCGTTGGTCAAACATGACAGATATAGAAAATCTAATGTAGCCAAGAATGGATGTTGTCGGTTTTCCTATGGATATTGGTGGTAATCATATGGCATGGGAACATTAGTAGGAATGTATCCAGGTTGCGGCGAGATGGAAAATCTAGATGGTCCTCTCATATATAGTGGTTTCCCAGGTTGTCCACCCATGTAAAGGGGTTTTCCTGACTGTCCGCCCATATAATATGGTTGTCCCAGTTGTCCACCCATATATTGTGACTAAACATATGGAACTCCTACGTAATTTGATTGAACTGATGGTCCCCCCATGTACTGAGGTTGCAAGGACTATTGTTTTGGAATCATGGGGTTTACGAATTGAAATGGAAAAGTTCCTTACAGAAGAATGCATGTTGGGTTGGATTGACCCCACAAAGGGTTAACATTTCCTCGAAATGGATGTCCATGATACAGGCCAGTGGTATTAGGGATAAAAGGACTAGAAGGAGTAGAGTGCCCTCATGCAGGTTGATATTGTGACCATGTAGGTTTCCCCCCAGTAAAACATTTCACTGCAGCTGAAGGTTAACCCCCAACTGAAGGTTGGCCTCCCATTGAAGATTGACCTCCAATGTAGGGTGTACTAATATGCGATTGTCGAGATGGAGGCTAAGTAGCTTATGGAACCATGGTTGTATGAATGACTTGACTATTGGCCATCTGACCAATGGGACGACCAAGTAAATCACTAAGTGTGTGCATGTGCAAAAATAGTGAAGTAGGAATACTACCCGACCTGTGTGCAAAGGAAGATATATGCGCAAGCGATTGAGTCAGGATTACCTGGGTCACTAATTTTTTCAGTAAAGATGAAGCACCAGTAGTATGAACTACAAGAGTTGTGGAAAAAGATAAATTCCCAACTCGTTCAGGAAAACCAATAGATGATGGGTTTGTGTAAAAATATGATGTAATGGTGGAACCGAGCGGTAATGTAAAAGAAGAAAAATCATCAACATACCTCGTGGACGATGGATAAAGGAGTGATGGGCCAAGAGGATCATTTAAAATAGGATTCATGTAAGATGAAATGATTTCTACAAAGGTTGTGATTGGTTCTTCTACATGATGGTCAATTCCAGGAGTTATGCTCTCGGTCTCAAAATTTGGATCCTCGATCATTCCTTCATAAGAAACATTGGGTTGAGGTTTTAGAACATCATGTTCCATACCTTGTAATATATAAAAACTTTGATCCTAAGGCCGACTACGAAAGTCAAAGAAACACACCCCTAATAAAAAAAAAGCAATCAACCAAGCAAGAGTAGGTTCAAGGATCTTTCAAAGATGATATTTCAAGTCGTCAACGAAGAAATGGAAAGCAATTACCCCGACCTCCACGTAACAACCATTCTCGATGAAAGCAACCCTCGCTTCCACAGTATCACCCTCCATGGGTACTAAGAATGTGATATGACGTCTACCCCAGGTACTATGGGAATCCCCCCAAAGTCGCCTATGTAGATACCTAGGAAAATCCACTAAGGTTACCAACTTGCAGTTAGTGTCCAAGCGGGTACAATCGACATTCGAGACCAAACATATGGGCAAGATATCAAAGTTCTAAGTTATTCAAGAGAAATGAATACAAGTGGACTGGTAAGGCTCCATAGGACCCCGAACAGATTCGAGATTCACAAAGCACCAAGATCATATGAAACCAACAGTTTCTCAAGAAAAACCCCCAATATACGCTCTATTCGCTATGATTGGTCAATCTTTGGAGGGGAAATCTTCGTTGTTATTCTACACACAACCTCATGTTTATCCCATGTGTGAGAGAGGCTTCCTGGATATGCTTATATGAAAGTTGGATTTGTTCACTCGCTAGTGTTCTACAGTTTGTTTAGTAATATTTCATAGTTTACTCACTTTACCTAGTCCAAAGACCTTAATCCTATGGTAAAACCAAAAAATGTTCTAGTTGATTTTATTAGCACGTGGTTGATTATAATGGATTTTTACTCAAAGGGTTCATAGAGATGAAATTGATGAGGTGTGAGAGACTCGACTCCGATATAATGAAAAATAATGAGATGCAATATGTTCTTTTCGATGAATTCTATGTATGGGAAGGAGAAGAGTTCTATTCTTCTTATCACAAGAAATAACTCAAAACTATGCAAATTTCAATTTCAAGGATCAATATGATGCCAAACAACCAAGAAAATGTTTTTGAAAACCAAAATGTGCATGCAAAAATAAATCTTCTTCCAAATTTGTACCAAAACAAATTCCTAAGGAATGCAAAAAACTTATTTGTTTGATAATGTATTCAAGGAGATATGCAAACTTTTTTGCTTCTTAAATTTTAAGAGAAATGAAAGAGATCTATGTTCGACACAAAGAAATACAAGGCACCAAATTAATCAAACAAAGTGGAATAAAAAATATGAGAACTGAAAGACAACAAGTGTGAGTCAACTTGTTCAATCAAGGACTCAAAGATACAAAGGAGAATGAGGACAAACACTCACGAAAACCCTCAAAACATGAGTAACAAGAAACAAGGTTGTGGTGAACGAGAGAGTCCTAATCATCCAGAAAAGTGAGATGTTCCAATGGATATGAAAGGGATCAAAACCAATTAACCAATGAAAACTCAAAATAATGAAATGAAAATGAGTGATAAATGCCAGATCCTCAATCAAGCAAAGTCAATGACAAACTAGGAGCCTCTGGGGTAAAAGACTAGGCAAGATCAAACACACAAGCAAGATGAAAAGAGGATGAGAAAGAAATAAAACAAATCCTCTTAATAAAATATATTATAAATCACAACCAACCATCTATATATGATCATAGAGACTTAAAAAAGAACCTCAAACAATCATAGAGAAATTGAGCAAAATATGAGAAAAAGCATAAAATAGGGCTCATAAACTAGTTTGCTACAGGAGCACGCTCCTCCAAAATGGAAGACAGGGCATCCAAAGGGTGATGGACGCTACTAAATTTCCTAGAAACAAGCATCTAGGACACTATGTGGTAGTTATACAGGGGGCTTCCAAGGGGTAATGGACTCTCTACAGAGGTCCTAAAGGCTCAAATTTGACAAAATTTCTCAGAAAAAAATCAGGGTTTTGATGAGTAGAAGGGTGCCAAATAAAAATAAGCAAAGTGTAGACAAATTCAAAGGATTCAAAGGGATATAAACCTAATAATAACTAGATGTTTCTCCCCAATGGAGTTTCCAATTAACTGTGGTGAGAATTCTCCCCCTGTGGACAGGTTGAGTTCCCCTCACTTGGGTTTCCTACAAGTGAGACAACCTCTAACAAATGGACACTAACATCCTCCTAATTAAATATTATATTTTCTTATGGGAGGGTTGAGAGAGAAGGGGAGAAGGCATGTGCACCTGATTTTTGACATTTATCCTCACTACTCCAATGGTTGAGCTCCAATCAAAGCAACTCCCTCACGAAGTCAAACTTGCCATAACATAGAAACCTTCTCCTACTATTATCTATGATTAGGTAATAGAAACCCTACCAATTGATAACTTACACCAAGTAATCAAATAGATAATAAATGAATGAGAAAGTATAAGAGAAATAGGCCAAGTTCTTATATTCAATGAAAAGAGAGAAGTTTACAACCTGATTATTTTGCAATCCTCCAAGGTTCTTTCTTCAGCCCTTGAACATGAATCCAACTCAGCTTCTTCATTAAGGTTTGGTTCTCTTTCACAAGATCATAGGTTTGATGTATTCCTTCTTTTCCATCCCTCTTCCTACTTTGAAATGGCCTAGTTATATAGGTGAAGGAAGGGATAACTATTAGGATAAACTAGAAGTGTAGTTGAGGATAAGGTGGATTAGGTTAGGATTTTAATTATATTCATGGTTATAATTGCTCCAATATAGGATGGAAGAAGGCTCAAATCATATCTTGATGCAAAAAGAAAAAAAACCCAGAACCATCCAAAACTTCCTTGAAGATTCCCCCTAGATTCATGGATTCCATAGAGGTGTACAGGGCATGCATGACACCCCCCTAGCATTATAACAGGAGTATGGATGCCCCCCCCTGCATGGAAAGGGAGCGTCCATGGTCAAACGGATCCAAGATGGAGTGAAAAAGGCCAAATTGTCAAGGTTTAAAGGTGTCCTTTTCTTCCTAATTCTCAAGGGAATGTAATGGATCATTCATGAATGGTGTTGAGGTGGAGATACTTAGGAAAAGTGAAACAAATAAGGTACACAAATTATCATAATGGACCATGGAATTTTCTATACTAAATTCACCGGCCAGAGTGAAGTGTAACACTTGTGACACTTAGAAAAGTGAAGTGTGACACTTACGACACTTAGCAAAGTGTGACAAAATGGTGTATAACAAGGTGAACCACACACATTTGTGTGATATGATGTGTTTTTGGTTTATGTTGTTTTTTGGTTTATGCTGAATAAATGGATCATATATGATATTGTAATGTTGTGCATAGATTATGTTTCATAATAATGTAACTATTAACTATGAGAACTGTGCATGTAAGTAAAGGATTTGAATGATGCTTCACTTCCCCTCAGCACTTGAGAACATTGGTTCTTACAACCCCTATATATGAATGGGGTGAGACTTCAATTGATCTACAGGTGATGCTGAAAGGGATGGTATCTAAGGGTTTTGTTGGTATTTTATTGATTAACCTTGGGTCTGCCCCCTGTGCACCAAAAAATGGTTTTGTTGTCGGGACCAGGAACTATAATTAAGGGGAATGTTTTGGAGGTTGAATAAAGAAGAAATTGAAGAACGGTAGGAAAGAAATTAGTGAGACTTTTCTATAAAACAGAATAGAAACCATAGGATCACCGACAAACAATGGTTATGAAGGTATATTTTCACAGATCTGCATGAAATTTTCTTTGGTGAATTTTCGATTATATTTCCTGAATGGTTAGGAAGGTTAGTGGAGAACGTTGGGAGATAAAGAGATAAAAACCCAAGAAATTGGACTCCTGAATTGATTAAACAAATCAATACAGTAAGGAATAAGTTTTCTGATGCAGTATATTTATGGTTGAACAATATACTCGGGGGTTATATTACAAAATTTGCAATAGATTGTACCCAATCTTATAGTGTCACGAAGAGTGAATTTTTAAAAGGTCCACATGGAAGATAATTGAATGAATTATCTACTTGGATAAAGACGTTATTGTGTGAAAAGAATGTCATGACGATGGAATATGATAACTAATCATCTTCACACACATAGGGGGATTGGGGGATTACTGTAGGAAGGTATGAGAGTGGGAAGGATGAGTGAATGGACTGAGGATGTCGAGAGAAGATACTGGCTCAAACGAACAGATTATAGTACTTCGTTGTGGGAAAAGTTTTAGATACAACAAGAAGGATATTGTGGCTGGAAAAGGAGAGAAACGCAAAGAATTTGAGGGAAGTGAACCCTGTGCAGAACTTCAAATCACATAGAACGAAGAAAGGAAAAGTAAAGAAAGAGATCCTCAGTACTATCCAACAGAAGAATGAATTCCATCTCATATTAGAATCTGCGTCAAACCCACAACCTCATGTGCATCATTAAGAATTGAAGTAGGAACCGAAGCTTGTTCAAGAGCAATTGTAATAAGTGGAGGAAGTAAGATCAATAGTCAAAATAGAGGGAATAGTATAGCAAGCTAGAGCCAGTCAACAAAAACAAAGGTAATTACAACACCTAATACAATGGCAGGAGTAAATCATACATTGAGAATGCATGATTTTTAGGGAACATGGTTAGAAAAGCAATGAAGAACTTTGGAATAAATCGGAAAAGAATTGCGAAAGGAATTCAGGAAGCTAGAATCTGAATCTCAATATATTACAGAGCTAAATGAAATTAAGCAAGTATAGAAAAAGACGGTGTGGGATTTCAACCAAAGGTTTAGATATGTAATATGTAGGTTAAAATTTCATATTCCTGATGAACAACATCGGGAATGGTTTATATAAGGTCTATTGTCACACATTCGCTATCCATTAACACAACAAAAGGTCACATCGTAGCCTGAAGCATTGGAAATCGCGATGAGATTAGAAGCATCTCATGTAGGAGATGGTGTAGGTACACTCACAGTTGGCTACATTGAGAATTCAATTATCAGAAATAACAAAAGAAAAGGAGAAGAACGAACATGTTTGGTGTATAACATGCAATATAGAAGGCCATAGAAAGGAAGAGTGTCTAGCCTTCACACAGTGTATGGCTAAAGGAGCACCAAACCTGTTGATAGGAGGAGTAGGTTACTACAAGATATGTAATACATGGGGGCATCATCTGACTACTTGTCCCCTACTGCAGAAATATCAGAGAACCCTAAGAAATTTATTCTGTAACTTTTGCAAATCGGTAGGACATGATGAGAAAGATTGTTGTGCATTCAACTTGATGAGAGAGCGCACTTCGCATGCCTACATAATCCAGGAGGATTTTTTCACATCATAAGAAGGAATCCCATAGTATAACACTCCAAGAGGATTTAATCATGGTGGAAGTGGAGGTTTCGATAGAGGTCAAGGACATGGAGGATTTAGTCAAGGAGGTAGAGGAACGATATTTTTTTACAACTGCGATCAACTAGGACATTTAGCAAGAGATTTCCAAAATCATTGCACGACATGTACGTATTGAAAGGCCTTGGATCATGTGACAAAAGTCTATCCTCATTTAATAGAAAAGTGGAAAGTGAAAGGGAATCAGAACCAACATTAGACACATCATCAGAACCAAAACCTATAGATGATATTCATTGAAGAACATGACGACCAACCAAAAGTACCAGTTGTTACACGCAGTGGAACGAGAACTAGACCAAACACAACAAAGAAAGGAAAGGGAGTAGAAGAATGGATAATAAAAGTAGATGAACCCATGCCAACATTCAATTGACATGAAGAAAGGGAGAATTGTTAGCAATCAAGGAGAGAAATACTAGGACCATAACAGATAGCTTCAACATCAAAGACACCACCCGTATACGATATGTCATAGGTGTATGACTGCACTATCCCAGAAAAACCAATAAACAAGGTAAATACTTTGAAGGACTTTATAAAAAGATTTTTATAATTGATGCAGGATGAGATAGCAATGAATACGCTACACAGGATGATTGATCAGTTTACACAAGACAGAGAAGTACCTATGGCACAGAAAGCAATGAACCAATTCCTGCGCAAGAAGAGAACAAAGAGAGAGTTCATATTAAGTGCACAGATATGAGAATATGACATGGATAATGTCATCTTGGACTTAGGATCAGACGTCAATTTTATCCCAAGACAGACATGGGAAATGATGGGGAAATCAAAGATAGTATGGTCGACTATCCATTTGATGTTGGCTAACCAACATAAGATAACACCGATCGGGAAACTGGTTGGAGTACCTGTGAATATAGATGGAGTGCACAATGTTGTTGACTTTGAAGTCGTTGAGATTGTGGATAATAGTCAGTGATACCCCACTTTTGTTGGACTGGATTGGAAATGTGAAAATTGGGCGATTATCAACTCGAAGAAAAGAGAAATGATTTTTTAATGAGGAGGCTTAAAGTCATTGCACCATTAGAGCTGATCAAAATCTGAACCAGGGGTCAAATGTTAGCTCAAAAATCAATGTTCTCAGAATTGCCTCAAAACAAACGAGAGTGTATCCCTCGTCATCATGAACCCAACGCAACTCGTTTGGGTTCAAATGGATGTTGGGAGCGAGAGATATTGCGATCTGTTCGAATCGTCAAACAGGGAAAAAAATTGTGCTGACTATACAGTCCGTACAGGCTGACGTGGCAGAGTCTGTACATGTTGATGTGGCGTCCATATGGTGACATGGCAGTTGATGATGTGGTAGTTTCATATTTATAGATTTGGGCGAATGATGCTTCGACACGTGGCAGTTTTTGGTTTGTGGTTTGGTGCCACGTGGCCCAGTCATGGGCTACCACGTGGCACTGTTGAATGGGTTATTGGTTCAAAATGATATGGAGTCCGTGGGGATCAAACCCTGGACCTCCCCTCCATGGTCAAGTCTTAACAAAGTCCGAACAACCGCTGCGCCACACCATGGTTCTTAACAACCATATGTTTAAATATGTATTTAAGTTTACATTATTGTATGTTGGCGCGGGGGTCGGGCTGGGGCTTAGCCCCAGCCCGCAATTGTATTGCATTACCATATGACCGATATATTATGGCGCGCATTTTGAATGGTTAGCCCATGGTTTTATATGACCGTCCATATGACCAACTCCACATTTGCGCGCATATTTCATTGGCGTCCAGCTCTTGGTTTCGGGTGATATTACCATATGACCCTGTCACCATGTGCGCGTGGGGTTATGGATTCGGTTTATGAAACAATTATGCAACCATATGTTGACACTTGTCGGATATTTATTTGCCAATGTAAACTCAACCCTTTTCCTATTTTGTGTGTGGTCACATGGTGACCTTGTGACCGTGGTTTTGGCGGCTAGGGGCTGGAGGCGCCCTAACCGTCCTACAGTTTGATCCGTTTTTTGGTTATGTGCATGTGATGGGTTTAAGCACGTGTTTTGGAGCGTGTTCTTGGTTCAACGTACAGGAGGTGCATTTTGGCGAACCAAAGACAACAAGCTTGAAGGAAGAGAATGGCAGGAGGCCTATCTTCTTCATTTTTTGGCCGAATGAGGTGTCGTAAAAGCCCAGCTAGGGGTTTTTGGACGTTCTGAATCCATTGGCACTATTTTCAAAGCCATTTGAAGAATTATTTTGTAGGTTTTTAACCATTGAAGTTTCAGGAAGCTCCAGGGAGCTTGAAGCCCTCATTGACTGAGGTCATGTTTTGGTGAGTCCAAGTTTGTTTTCTGTGACTGAATAGTCATTTTTGGATAATTGTTATGCTCTGAACACATTGGGACAGGTTTCAGAGGGTTTTGAGGACTTTTACATGTGTTTTTTCCATAGAGAATCTCATGGAAGCTTAAGGCAACATGTAGAAGAGGTCATGCCCGGATGAGCCATGATCCATTTTCAGAGTTTTATTAGTCATTTTTGGGGTTTTTATGTATTCTGATCCCAATGGTACAGTCAGAATTTCCATTGGAGTTGAGAAGGAGCTTGTAAAATAATTTTTGACAAATTAATCCTAGAGAGCCAAGTCCATTAATGGAGGCTCAAGGAGATGTAGCCTGGAGAGGGGTGAACTCCTTTATCATGTTGTTATTGTTGTGAGTGTTTGCTGGTTATTATTTGCTGCAAGTTAATTTTGATGTTGTATTTATGAAAACAACATATTTAATCTTGCAAAAGATCTCACACATAAACATTTAAAAGAAGCATGAACTTAACACATAATTTATCTTGAATATTTTTAACACATGGAGCAAGGTCCTGTAAAGTTTATTTTAATGAAGTAGAGGGTGTTTTCATAGCATAACAAGTCATCCTTCTATTTTCAGATCAAGAGCCTATGAAGGAAATAAGATATGTGGATCCCATAAGGAAGGAAATTGATAACTTATATAATATGACAATGCGCATGGATGAAAATGTCAATCCCACTGCAGATGGTGCACTTAGTTGGAGAAGCATAAGCTCATGTGCATCAGACTCAGAGGAAGGACTTGAACACTGGCAGCATCGATTGCATGAAGTATCAACCAAAAGGTGTGCATGCATTACTCACTATTTGTGCTGGATTGGAACAGAGGTACATGATATGCCAAAGTTATATGGATTAATTGAGGTAAGTTCTTTTTTTAATGAATTCGAGCTGTAAATACCTGAATAGTAAAGGTTGTTAGAATTAAATGTTGCATTGAGAGTAACCCCAATGAGATGATGGGAAACCCTGAAGGAAGGGATAGAGGATTGGAAACAATGAAAAAGGCTGATGCAAATTAGGTTTGGAATAGAGGATAATATTCCAAAGTATAAAGGCATGAGCGATCCAAGAGACCATGTGGCACGATGTATGAGAAATTGGAAACAAGTGTCGAAGCAGGAATGGACACCAAAGTTCATACATACGTTTGAGAAATTTCCCATGAGTTTTTATTCAGAGCTAGAAGTGCCCGACGAAATGACAAACTGGGAGGAGATCATCCAAAAGTTTAAGGTAACATTTACTTTTGAAGTTGACTCAGCTTTAGTTGATGCATTATTACAAGTCATTAGAGGAATTTTTTTTATGGAGGAAGGTCAAGTAGAATTAGTACCTACATATAGTGCACAGATAGAGTCTGCGACACCACATGAATTATTAGAATGTTATAACATTACTGCAAATATGAATAAGACATGAGAAATGTATAGGTATCATAAATTGAAGGGGAGCATGACATAGGAAGTCCAACACTTGAATATGACACATACATGAAGCCATTAAGAGTACAAAAAGTGAACATTGGCACGAAGGAGAAGACAAAGTTTGCAAACATTGGGGATTATTGGAATGATGAGACCATGGAAAAGATCCCAGACTTATTGTGTGAATATCAATATATGTTTCCAACCACCTTTTTAGAGATGAAGGGGATAGCTGGAGAATTAGGAGAAATGAATATTCCATTGAAACCAGATGCTAAACTAGTGCGACATAGGCCTTACAGGTTAAATCCAAAGTATAAGGAAAAAGTGAAAGAAGAACTTGACAGGATGATAGAAGATGGTATAATTGAGCATGTCACAAAATCTAAATGGATAAGTCTGATGGTGTTTCAAGATAAGAAGGAGGGGGGTATTATAATTTCTGTAGATTTGAGAAAATTGAATGATATTTTCTTGCATGATCCATTCCCGACCCCCTTTTACAAATGAAGTATTGGAAAACGTAGGAGGATAGGAGGCTTATTCATTCACTGGTAGATTTTCAGGATACCATCAGATAAATATTGTACCCAAATATATACAGAAGATGGCATTTGCGATGGAGTGGGGAAGATACCAGTACACAGTGATGTCGTTTGGGTTAAAAAATGCACCTGTTATGTTTTCTAGAGTAGTTGTCGCAACATTTAAGGAGTTTGTTAATCAGTTTCTTGAAGTATACCTAGATGATTTGAATGTCTTTATCCTATTGAAATATCACATAGAAATTTTAAGGTTGATGCTTGATCGATGTAGACAATATCAGATTTCATTAAATTTGAAGAAATGTATTTTCGACGCACCATTTAGGATACGGTTAGGCCATGTAGTATGCAAGAAAGTTTTGTTAGTTGATCTGGCCAAGATAGAAATAATTGTTAATTTACCACCACTTGAATCAGTGTGACAGCTGAGAAAAACATTCAATCATATAGGTTACTGCCAAAACTTTATTAAAGGCTATGCATAGATCACAACCCCAATGGAGAGGTTACTAAAGAAAGAAGCCAAGTTTCAGTGGAATGAATACTGTCAAAAGGGTCTAGATTTATTGAAACCAAAAATAGTAACTGCACCCATCTCGGTATTCCCAGATTGACAAAACGAGGTCACGTCCATTTGGATGCATCATCAATAGCACTCATTGTAGTGTTATCCCAACCTGGGGAAGGCGAGTTAGATCATCCAATTGCATTTTCTAGTAGGAATTTGTCGACTGCTGAGAACAATTACACGATGACAGAAAGGGAAGCTTGGAAATGGTGTATGCTTTGCAGAAGTTCATACATTACCTATTGGGATCCCACTTCAATATGTATACATATCATTATGCACTCAGATATATAGTGAACAAACCAATTTTGGGGGGGATGATATGCATATGGTTGTTATTGTTCCAGGAGTATGGTTTTGAAGTTATCGTGAAGCCAGGAAAAATGAATGCAAAACCAGACCATTTGTCACAGATTCTGACAGGAGATGATGCAGGTAACCTAGACGATAGCCTACCAGATGCACAATTGTTTTCAGTCAATTTGGTAGACGATCATTTTGCATAAATTGTCCAGTACTTAAGTAAATGAGTGGATCCATCCAATATGACAGTAGCCTAGAATAAATAGCTACTGATCAGATCAGTCGATTACCAGTTGATCGCAAGAAAATTATGTAATTTAGGCATAGATGGGATACTGCGATGATGTGTGCTAGAACAAAAAATACTAATGATTTTAGCAAAAACATGTGATGGAATTGCAGGAGGAAATTAAGTAGGAAAGGTGACAATGAAAAATATCTTGTGTGCAGGGATATGGTGGTCTGCCCTCCATAAGGCCGCAAATGAATACTACCAAAGCTACGATGTTTTTCAAAGAGTAGGAATACCATCACGAAGGGATGAGATTCCCTTGAATCCGCAAGTTACCTTACAAGAATTTGAAAAATGGGTAGTGGATTTATCCTGACCAATTAACCCACCAACTAGAAGAACATGAGCTAGATACATAATTATTGTGATAGAATACTTGACAAGATGGGCATAAGAGTAACCATATATAGATTGCAGTGCAGAGACAATAACATGATTCTTGTTTGAGAACATAGTTACAAGTTTTGGGTGTCCTAAAATACTTATGAGTGACAAGGGGACTTAGTTTTTGAACAAGACAATTGCAACACTAACAAAATAGTTCCAGATACAACATATAGAAAGAGCACCCCATATCACCCATAAGAAAATATAACGATGGAGGTCTTCAACAAGATACTGGAAAATGCACTGATCAAGGTGTGCAATGTAGGGAGAGATGACCGAGATTTAAGGATCCATGTAGTACTCTAGGCCTACAGAACTAAATGCAAGAAGTTGATAGGAAATACACCATTTAAGTTATCGTTTGGTCAAGAAGAAGTCATGCCCATGGAATTTCTTATACCGAGTCATTGCATTGCAACAATGACATATATTACAGATTCCATCTCAGTAGAATAAAGGATATCACAGTTATTAATACTAGAGGAAGACATATTTATTGCAGGTTTCCATCAACAACTACATAAGGCATGAGAAACGACATGGCATGCTAGACACATCAAGCAGAAGAAGTTACAGACAGGGGATCTATTACTACTCTATGACAACAAGTTCTTACAAAACCTAGGAAAGTTCAAGACATACTGGTTAGTACCATGTGTGACTAGACATGTGACTGACGCAGGTGTTTTCCATCTAGAGAGGTTGGATGGACAAGTCATGGAAGGACTAGTGAATGGGATCCAACTAAAATTGTATAAGGATGGTCGTCCTTCCATGCAATAGAGGAGATGCACAGTTTAAAATTGTATCATAGTGTACTATAGGAAGGAAAAAATAGAAAAAGATAGAAAAAGAAAGACAATTAGGGAAAAGTATGAAATTAAAGAGGTTAGGCATTGAGAAGGTAAAGAATTTTTGGTTATGCGTAAAGAGGGAAAGAAGGAAAATGTCGCAGATAAGAGAAATATATGTAGAAGGAAAAACAGACGAGAGAGATATCATAAATAGACGTGATTACATAGATGGCACCTAAGAAACATTCAACATACCACATGATGGGACATGCAATAAAGAGTTATCATGACATTGAAGTATTGGCGTCATGTACCATTAAACACAGAAGATCATGATTGATTACCAAATAGAATGGAGAATCCTTCAAAGATATGGAATAATGGATCAATAAAAGAAATCATTAGTGGATTGGATGGAGAGTTTAGGTGTGAAAGGAAACTATAGTTGGAAATGTAGTATAAAATTATGTAAGGAAGTGCATAGTCAAAATTAAAACCAACAGGAAAAGCATTCGAAATTGACTTCAATCAAAAGACGACAGGAGCAAGTGTGACAAAGATTTGTACAGGATGGTTGATTCGGACCAGAATATACCAAAGGACATAGTATTGTTGTGGGACATGAGTATAAGTACACTCAAATGAGATTGAAAGTATGGATGCATAGGGACAACTTACTATAAAATAAGCATAAAGAGAAATCCATTGGTTTGTATCCATTTGCGATAGGAAGAATAACCGAGTGTCAGATAGAACCTGAGCATAGTGTAGAGAAAGAATGGAGGGTAGAGGAGTCGAGTAGGGTATTGAAGAGGACGATGGAACCACATAAGACCACTATACAGATTTGTAATCATGCCACAATGTCTATGCAATGGGAAGTCTCGCGAATGGAAATAATCGACCCAGTCTAGCAAACTTTCCAAGAAATGGACTACACAAAACAAAAGGCAACACAAAAGCACGGCAGAAGCGAAACAAACTAGAGACACATCAAGAAGGAGCATAGGAACATGAATAACATGAAAATATGAATTTATGCACAACAAGAACCTGGGTATGGTGATAGTTATGATACTCGAGAAATAAGAAAACCATCTACCCAAATTAAAGAGGGAAGTTAGGAAGGAGTTCCACTCTTATTCAACTCCATCATTATCCATAGAGAACGTCTTAAGTTAGCAAGAAGTGTGCATAATGCAGGTGAAATTTTGTAGTACGACACCCACAATGGCGAAGGAAACCTTCGATGCACTGGAAGAAGGCCTAAGTAGCTCAGGACGAGCCACAAGTGAGTGTTGGGGACCTGTTGGAAAGGAATTTTGGATAAGTTATGGGATCTATTCTAAAATGATATCAAAGGGTAAAATACAGTTAGAAGATGGACCATAGCATAATACAGAAGAAGACTTCAAGGAGTCAAAGAGTGCAACAAAAGGATGTGCGACGAAGCAGTACGCAGAAGGCGAAAAAGGGTTATAAACCGTAGCGTTTGGGGACAGTTTGTCCACTTTTGTAATGGGATTGGCCTTATTGGTATGTATAAATATGTAAGAAAGGAAATACTGACGGGGGATGGGAGAGCTACATGTGTGTGATGATACATGTAAGTTGTGAATTATTTTTGGTAAGGGAGTCAAGAGAAGGAAGAAATATGTGGTATGAATGAGGAGTAAACTCGCACTGCAACATAATGGCTAGGTATTTTTGGGATTATATTATTGTTGCATATTTTGTAGCACAATGCGTAGTTGTAAGAAATCTATTAATTAATAATATAAGAAGTTGATCGTTGTGGATGTAGCCCAAGTTGGGTGAACCAAATAAATCAATGTGATATGGTGTGTTTGCAATTTATGTTGTTTTCTGGTTTATGCTAAATAAATGGATCATATATGATATTGTAATGATGTGCATATATTGTGTTTCATAACAAAGTAACTATTAATAATGAGAACTACGCATGTAAGTAAAGGAACTGAATGATGCCTCACTTCCCCTCAGCATTGCAGAACCTTGGTTCCTACATCCCCTCTAGATTCCTCGGTTGAGACTTCACTTTCTCTGTAAGTGATGTTGAAAGGCCTGGTATCTAATGGTTTTGTTGGTATTTGACTGATTAACCCCGAGTCTACCCTTGCACGCCAACAACTATTTTTTCATTGTTTTCCTTTATTTTTCAAATTAATTAACAAACTAATTAGAGATTAATGGATATTATAACAAATAAGTTCAAAAGGATCCAAGTTACCCAAATCATACATCCTCTTCTCTTTCCTAGATGAGAAACCAAGCAAAGAGACTAGAAGTACAGAGGTTGGCTTTTAAGTCATTGGTATATCAATGTCTACATCACACTTCTTAATGGGTGGGAAACATCATCTACAGAATATACGAGGGTAGATTCCTATTACCCTTTATTTATTTTTACCCAATGGGGATTCATTATAGAGTCCTTCCACTAGGTATCTTTTTCAGTTTCTAGTGAAAGTTTTGGTCAAATCCTAAATTTAAATGGGCCATATATTGATGGGAGAATACATATCATAGGTTGATATGGGAGAGTTGGAGATTATATTGATCCCTTCAATTCCCAAGAAACTATATACACTATTTCATATTTGAGAGCTTCTCATGTCATTGAGGGGGATTTAGGAATTGAACAAGAAAGAGGAAGAAGAGCATCTAAGGAGAATGAATACATCAATGTGTATTTTAAGGGTGTGGAAAATTCCATTATGAAGCTACCTATTTAACCCTAGTACCGAATTATATATGTTCCTCATCCCCCTGATACCTAATTTTAAATCTCAAAAATATCTATATGTTTTTAACATATTAAAATACCCCTTGACCCCTATATACTAAGCAATATATTGATTTAATTTTTTTGAATTTCAAACCCCCCATATGAACCCACATAGTATATATATTTGTTAATTAGTAAACCCCCATGAGATATGGATGTTATGAAACATGTTAGGGTGTTATGTAAAGTACTTGTCTTCATTGGAATTTAGTACAAAATGGTGATGTCTCAACTAAGAATAAGACATCCACTCATTGGAGGATTACATCTTCACCTTCATTAATTGATGAGAGAATTGAACAAGAGATATCATCTATGATTACTGTACAAGGAATTATAGTCAGAAGGTAATCAACAATACCATTCTATGTCCAGGAAAACTCTTATCGTGAGACACTTTTAAATAATAACAATAAGCAATTGCAAGTATTATGATAATGTCTACTTGTGGATGATTCTGTAATAGAAAATAAATTTCCACATACATAGAAAATAAATTTCCACACACACACACACACACATATATAATATGCCCAAAATTAAACAAATTTTGCAAAACATTTAAAAAATAATATTGGATAAAGGATGTTGATTGTTGGATACCTATTGGTTCTCTATATGGCTTGAAAGTCTTGGTCCATACCCATCATTTTCACATCATCATGTTTTTTTTGGACAAACTCTTCTTCTTTAATTTCCTCGACAAGTGATTCAATAGACAATCTGGCATTTGAGGCAACATAATTGGGACTTCTAGCCATATTCCTAACCATTTTTTTAAGGGAAATGCACTCATCTTGAAGGGATCCTATTATCCTCTTCTAAATGTGTTAAGTCTCTATGATTACTGAGCCACCAAATCAAGTCACCCAAGAAATTACAACAAGCCACCAAATGAGCCACCCATGTGAAGCAAGATCCCAAGTTCATGACTTTGTTTGCACCCTAAGACAAGGGGAAAGAAAAATATTAACCCAATTCAAACCAATACAAAATAGATCAATCTACTACAAAGACAAAAACTATAGATCCTCACCTACATGCATTCCAAAATAGTCCTCCAAAACCATTATCCCACCTATGAAAGATATCGAGTCACTTTGCATTTAATTATCCTGCTTCAACATTAAACCACGAGTGTGTGAAGGTACCATGGGGGTAATGCTCCTTGATTGTTGAATTCCATTATTTAATCACCCTTTTCACTTGGATTTCATTCCATGCTTATTCATAACTATGGGTTAAATATTTAGGGAATGGGGGAAGATGCCACCCCATTTTTGGTTCTTATAACTCCACTATCCAAGTGAGATCCCATATTGACTAGTTGGTCTTCTTATTGATTGAGATCCCTTAATACATGGTAATGTTTTGCAGATTCAAACCTATCAGTTTCCTTATGTATTCACCTTATAATGCTTACTAGTTTTCCATCATTCAAAGAAGAGGAACAAAGCATCAATTTGATAATTATAGCATATTACCCAATAACAATTAGACTCCTAATTTTCCTTGCATCAAGAAGGTTCAACCCCTAGAAAAGAGATAATGCCTCAGCGTAATTATTTGATGCTTTTCCTAATCCCCATTCACAATTTATTTCTTGATTTCCATGAACAAGAGAGATCCCCCCCGTTCACCACACTTTCCACACCTAACATTCCACATATATCTTAAAAATATGTTTATACAAATCATTAATCATTAATGATCTAGGTTCATTCCTTCCCATGGACACCTAGCATCTTCTTTCATAAATAAAAGGAGACATGGAGAGAGTTAGGGTCCCTTCATGCATTTATTCCATGTTCTTGAACTTAGTGAACTTGGTGTTCCCTCCATAATTTTAATTGAAATAAAATGCACAAAAGGGTTGGATCCATTGGTGAGGAATGAGTATTTTTTCATTAGTGCACAAGGTTCAATACTTGGGAGGGACTTTATTGGAGCCATGGGGTCATCTTGAGGTAGTGGTTGAACATATGGTTGCACCTAGAGAGATTAAATTAAATGATCACATGACTCATGCACACATAAGTGGATCAAATACCACCCTCATGTCACTCAAATTTTATAAGGGGTGGAAAGTGTAGAGGAAACTTCCTTTGATCCCAAGGGAAACCATGAAATAATGTTCATGTGGAGTTTAGGAGAAGCCTCCAATAACCAAGAAGAAGCACTAGCACTCTATCAAGGATTAAATATTCTATTACAATAATTATAATAAAGCATATGATAAATCATTTTCACCCCAAAGATATTATCTAGAAAGGATCATCTATAGAATTCAATGGGTGTCGAGGAGCTTCAAATCTATATAATTCGACCAATTTTTAGGTGCCTTCAATAATCATGCAAACCATATTGAAAATGAAGCAGTTTTCTCAAAGTTGGATCAATAAGTATAAATGGAATATAATCCCATCTCCCATGAATGATATAACCATATTCTATAACTTATCGATGGTGGAAACATATAGTTCAACAATGGTGGAAGAATACTTAGACAAGTGGCATTGATTTTCTTGAAAGTGAAGGGAAGGGAATTTAAACCCTCTCGGCCTCCAATACCTTTAACTTATTCACACATATATGTAGTGAAATCTCATAAATCTATTAAAATGTTTGGGAGTGATGCAGGTGTGGTCATTAATGACTTATGCATGTATTTGTTCTTTTGAAAATGCTTCATGAGTGGCGTTGAATGTGGTTTCAAGGGACTTTGTCTCTATCCTTTGAAAATTAATTGTTGGGCTGAGGTGGGTTCCTTTGAGCTAGAGTAGTAGGTTTCAATCCACTCTTAGTGTTGTGGTATGACTTCTTCAATTCAAGGGTTTCTCTAGGTTTAGGTAGTGTCAATAATTGTCTCCATTGGCTTCATGAATAGGATAGTCACATGATTTGTTAGTATTAAGGATTGAAGTGGTTGGTATTGCGTAAGGATGGTTGGTCAACCATTTTGGACATTACACTCTCTATGATTCACCGAAATTGTGACACACTCAAAGGAGAAGCAAACACCTCCTTATGAACATTCAGGTATCCCTCTCTCGTTTCAACAATAGAATGGCCAGTCAAATTAATGTTCATAGTTATAAGTATGTTAAAATTTTAGAGATAGTGATTCGTCATAGTAGGCAAATAAAGAAGTTGGCATCATAGTGTAGCATGTTTTATTAATTGGTCTTGGTTCTCATTAAGATCTCTCATTACTTAGTCTCCCATATAAAGGAATCAATCAACTATAACCCTACTGTGGTAAAGGATGAGGAGATTGTCAAGAAAGCAGATGAAGATTTGGTGATGGAAAATGTTGAAATTGCATACCAACTATAGGAAAACATCAAGTAGGAATCCCTTAGAGGGAACTTTTTTTTATTAATATCAAGTTTATTAAATGCTATATAAGGTACAATTTTTATCTCAGATCATTATGTTAGGATCTATCAAATTAGCTTGTAGACAACAATTTTGCAATTTCCATATTTCTTGAAAACCCGACTTCTTATAAGTTTATTTTTAATTATATTAACATATTGTACGGTGTGGCCACAATCATATTTTAATAAAAATTATAACCATTTCAATAATAAAAAACTTCAATTGAAATAAAGATTGGAGTAGGTTTAGTCTATATTGCAAAACATGGATTGACAAGATGCTTGTTAAACAAAAGTTCATTAATCGTTACTCACCATCATTCTTGACGGTTGATATCAAGAATGGTGATAGTGCCTTGTACAGCCTTACTCCTTACATTACCTCTTGACAATAGAGAGAAATATATTTAATACTGAAATTTTTCAGGAGCCTATCTCCATGATTATTCTTATATATTAGTTCATAACATATTAAATCACAATGCTTCAACTTCATAAATAGTTTATGTTCACCTTGTGTAGAACATAAATGCCACTTGTGAGGAATTGTATATTCGTTGTAATGATATATCTTTCAACTTAACAAAATATTATGATTAAGATTCATTTTCCTATTAGCAGCGTTAAAATTTTATATTCAAATTGAATGTTTTTATTAATTTTGAGCATTTTTATTCATGGTTTTGGAGAGGATACTATGAACATTAATATGGATAAATTTGTCCAAGTTGTAGATTTTATGGATTGGATAACAAACACTCATTATTTTATATGTATGGGGACACCGCGCTTATATAAAACACACACACCAGTTTTTACTATTTTCCTATAGGGAATTCTTAAGCTTTAATTTCCAGTTTATAATTCTTTTGAAAAATATTGAGTGGAAAAAAATACAAGTTATAATATTAGGATTTTGAAGCCTCAAGGAATTGCTTTAATTTTGAGTTTACAAATTTTGAAAAATATTGGGTGGAGAAAATACAAGTTATAATATTAGGATTTAGAACTCTCGAGGGATTGCTTGAATTATGAGTTTATAAATTATTTTTGGATTCGAGGATTTGGAATACATGTTTGAAAATCACTGGAAGTAAAGTGTATATTGTGGGTGAAAATATTGGGGGAAGATTAATTTAAAGAGGTAAGTGATTTTTTGCTAATTGAATTTAACCACTTTTGTAATATTCAAACTATTGAGGTCAAATATTGCTAGTGTGTTTCAAAGTGTTTTGTTTGTAGCGTGATCCAGGTTCAAAACACGCTATAGTTGAGAGGAGACACCTAAAAATCCAACCAGCTAAGGGTTGGTGTGGCCCAGGATAGGTGCAATCCCCATGTGATTTTGATGGCTTAGATGCCCTCGGGTTGCACTTTCTTAGCCAAACGCTAGTCCCACAAGTCACAGACACATTAGAAAAAAAAATCAAACTATTAAATTTTGTTTAACATAACTAAGAGATTTGTATTAGTCAAAAACGACTGCAACAAAGATTTAGAATAAGTAAACCATATATGCTCCAAACATGTACAACAATAGAAAAACTATATGATATATATAGGCCAATATCCTAGCCTAGTGATGTCTAAGGGAAAAAATACCTAGAACATCTAAGTGGTATATATTCTACAAAATAAATTAGATAGTCTAATAACATTACAAAACATAAAAACTAATAGAAGGAATGTCTACTAGCCACTTCTTCTACTATTGCATTGTCTAGTTTTGTAGTTGATTTCTCAATTTCCATTACACCATCAAGTTGATCCATTGTTTCTTCCTCATTCAACTTCCCATAGTTTGAATTCATGGATTAGACTTAGTTTGATGCCCCCGAGTGGTCTCCCATTCTTGTATTAATTGCCATAATCCGAAGCATGTTTCATTATGCTTCTAGGACTGCCATTTGACACTTTTGTTGTAAAAGTGTGCCCATAATTGTTGCAACCAAAGTGACTACCTCATATTTCTCATTCTCATGGATTTGTGTAGTTGTGGTAAAAAATGATGTCATGTTGGATTTGATGGATTCTTCATGGTTCCTTAAATCCCTCTTGATCTCCTTCAATTCCTAGTAATCCATGATGAGAAAATAACAAATATATCACCTATTCACTTTTGTAAACACCACTGTATGAGCCACACCCAATTCCTACAGAGTGCTAAAGAAAGAGAACATGGTTTGATATCACCTAGCCAAATGAAACTAGAAACACTCATGGGAAGCCCAAAGAACAAACCTCCTCCAGGAATAAAAGCATAAAGAGAAATAGAAATCCTAGTGCATGTAAATTAATTTGAATTAAACACCCCCTAGTTCCAGGAAACCAAATGTGTGCAATCCATTGTGCATTGCCATAACTGAAAGCTATTCACAATCACACCACTTTGAAACATCAAATCATTTAAGCACCTAGCTTGAAGCAGAGTTAAACCAACATAAATTCCAATCAAAGAGTCGGAATTAGCTATAATGAGATCCCTTGTTGCAAGTGCCATGGGAGGGGGTTCATCATAATTCATAAACAATAAAATGAGAAAGGATACCCCCAACAAACTATCATACCTTTCTATGGCTATACACATTCCTGCTAACTAGAGCTTCTTCCACCACATTGTATTCCATAATTTCTAAATCCCACCATGACAAAGAAATTCACTGCTCCAAATTTCATAATCATGAGAGACATGGTTGTGATCATGTGACAAGGAGACCCTTGTCTCTTCTCATAACTGCCTCTACAATATGATCAAGTTACTGCACATTGATCTGACACCATAAATATCTGATGCATGGCTTAAACATCATGTTGATATGATATGGAATGGGTAGATCATGCTTGTTTCCATTGATTCTAATGACCCCATATTTTAGGGTAGTGGCTTTACTCGCGAAATTATTTGCAACTTGGTTGTTCTCCCGAAGTACATGAAAGAAACTAATACTAGAAAATTTAGGCACCCATTTTTTAGCTTGATCTAACACTAAATATAGGATATTATCAACAAAAACATTCTTTGAAACCATTTTACCTATGGAAATATTTGAATCCCCAATCACAATCAATGAACGAATATTAGTTTCTATGGCTAACCTCATCCCTTGCATTAAAGCATAGGATTCTGCTATATTATTAGAAGCAACATTCAGACCCCAAGAAAATGATAATTCTATTGTTCCTCTAAGGATTATAATAGTGTGCCCCCTCCCCCCCACACACCTACCACCCCAAAGAGAAAATATTTATAGGTGTTAAGAATATAAAATACCAAATGGAATTTTTGAATTTATTGTTTCGACATATTATTCTTAGATCATGATGACCATGATCAATGAAGTATTTATTGTGTTTGGTTCATGAGGCATGAGATAAAAAAGAGTTACTTCTCTATGCATTTTTTGTATGTGGCTCAAACTCTTTTTTTTTCTTACATTCTAGCCTTACCAAGAAACCATCATGGCCATAGCCTCAATTTTATGATATGCAAAGTACATCTATTAACACCAACAATGATTAATCTAACAATGTTGATGATATATAAATGAGGCCAATGCCATTTTTTTATCTCTTATTTAAAAATAATATACACTTATGGTTTATATATTTGTATGAACGTAAGCTAAAGGGTAGGGGAAATTTTTAACCATCATGAATTTTGTAGTTCACAAATAACGGTGAATGTCAAATTTCAACATTGCCTCCAAGACACCACCAAGCTAAGAAATTATTAGGCCACATATAAGTGCAATGATTGTACACCACATTTAAGTACAATCTCTATATCCAAAAATTCTTTGTATCAGGTAGAATAAGTAGAAGTACAACTCCCAACAACACAATCAAACATGGTTTAGTTGGTATTAGAAAATCCAATTTGATTCAATACAAAGTAATCAAGTCAACAACACAACACATTAGTTGGGTTTACACATCAACAACTTCAAGTACTCCCCCCCCTAAACAAAATTGAGGGATCAAAGTATTAGTAATAGATATTCGTCAAAACACCATTCGACAGACAATAACTATTCGAAACTCAGTAAACGAACATGTAGTCAAAACCTCTAGGAAACTATCATCTCTGGTCGAATATCGATGGACCAATATCCTAGTCGATTTTCATGTTGGTTCGATCCTTGGTCAACCACCGCAAAGAAATCAGTAATAAAGAGGAACTTTGCATGAATATATAGTGGACGATACATAATGGTATGAATTTCTCAAGCATCTAGATAGATTTTCCCATGACCATTCATCAATACAACCATAGTCTATCCTAGTGGTCAATACTAGTCCACAGTTATTTCTTTCAAACCTCTTCTACAAGGATCAGAAAGCATGATTTACATTTCTGCAATGGCAAGGATGACGATGAGGCACAAAGTTTAGTGTTGGTTGATCAGAAGAATATGGCTTAGGTTCTGGTGTACTCTCAAGAGTAGAACAACCCAACATATCAACAAGAATGTCATCATAAACAATATTCTCAGATTTTGACATGTTAGGAACAAAATTTCATCAATCAGATCAACACAATAAACAATAGATTTCTCTTCGGTCAAATCAATATGAACTCCACCTACAACAAATAAAACTTCCCTGGTTGCAACAAGGCCAGATGTAGGCAAGGAGACAACATCATTATCATAGCTAAGACCTGTTCTTGGTGAATTCATCTCAAGATAATAGGAACAACAATACCCTGACCAGTCTTCCCAAGTCCCCCTCTGGTGTATCCCATCTTGTTGAGCAGTTAAGACCCAATACTGATAATGTGTTCTTCAAAGTTGGAGAAACAACACAATCATTAGTCTTAATGCATAAATCAACAACATCTTTCTTACAAATAGCATCAAGGGGTGGATAAGTAATGGGTGAGACTAGCAACTCAACAATATTAGTCTTCTCACAAATTGTCGGGATACAATCAAAGGTAACAAGGGTGGAAGAAGAAACAAGTGATCTTGACAACTCAACAACAACAATCTTATTCTCGTCATTCTTCTCAGTATTATGTAGTCAATGAACTTGATCTTCAAGGTTTTGTTTGTAGTCTTACAAGCCCTGAATATTCTCATCCTTCTTAGTCAATTGTAGCCATATGGATTCATATTATTATCTCAATGCCTAATATTCATCAAACATGTGGTTGTTATATTCTTGAAGAAGATTAGATTCTTCATGAATCTCATTGATGGAGGCTTGTAAATGGGCAACTTTGTTTGCTAGCTGGATATTGGATTCTTCCATAGTACTACAAATGTTTGTCTTGAAGACAAAATTTTCTACATGAGAAAGGGTTTTCATTTCTTCTCAAGATCATCTATAAGATGTTCTTTGGTTCCAAAACAAATCTACTAGATATAGGAAAACCGTCTCCATTCTCCATTATAGTTCAAAAACTTTCCTAGATTTCTCATCGAACTGCAACAAAATGATAGTTTGAAAGAGGGAAGCCTCATCTTCTAGTTGGGTATGGATTGCCTCTATTTCATTTCTCAATCATTAATTCTTAGTCTGCAACTATACAACGCCATTCTACAAGTCAGTGGCCTCTATGAGAACTCGATTATGATATTCTTCCAAGGCAACGAGATTTTTCTCACGAATCTCCTACAATTTCTTAAGCACCAAAACTTCATCTTCATCATGCATGTTCATCATCAATAGTGGGAAAGAGCCAAGGTACCAAGTTTGTAAATGGGTGGATGAGGAATTCGACCACAAACAATAATTTTGTCTTCATCGGTAAGTCTTATAATATTCGACCTTGAACACAAACAAGTGGAAATGGGTCATCTTAGAGGAGCAAGTTGACTACATGAGTGGATCGATCTGAATCAAAATCAATATTTCACATGATAGGTGATGCAGGAGCATCTCTCCATGCAGCCAGCCAGCCACGTCAGCGCACACACATTCAAAAGCTGAAGGGAGGTGCAGCCTCATTTTGAAATTGGAATTGAATGTAATTTAATGTGCTTAGGTTGTTGAGCCATGAAAGCCATGTCTTTGCGCAGGCATTAGATAGGATTGGCCTTTATTGTAGATTGGCTAAGATCTAGGTCCGATTCTGGACTAGACAGCCCCATTCCTTTATTGTAGATTGGCTGAAATCTAGGTCCGACTGACCTCGTATTGCCCCATTCATTGTAATTGAATTTAATTTATTAGAGTAGGTAGACTTGGAGGTAAGCGCTGAGAGCACCTCAGGTCAAAGAGATAGAGAGATCTCATTTTGAGAGAGAAGAACGATGTAGAGCAGAAGAGCCGAGGGAGAGCTCAGAACACCTTGTAAAATATACAGTCATTTTCCATTATTAATACATAGTAGTTTTTTCCTGCATGTATTTTTTTGTGTTATGTGGATGTCTTTGTGTTTTCTCTATGTATGTTGTGAATGTGTGATTGTTGATGCATTCTGCAGGTGTTTATTTGATTTCAGGTTTGAGAGGTCTTTGAGGGTTCATGCCATGAGGGCTTCACAGAGTGTTGAGACTCTGAACACCAATGCACTGAGGAAATCAACCCCAAGGAGTCGCATCAAAGACGCAGTTGAGGGCAACAAGCCCTGGAAGACAACAACTCATAACGGCTAAATGACCTTCCTTAATAATCTCAAGAGGCGGTTGCGCTGAGACGCTACAACTAATCAATCGGTGATTCTCGCGGAGAGGTCACCAAGAGGGCATTGGAGCCACATACGCTGGCAGGTGACGGAGAGAAAGAACTCTCACGGTGAGTTCTTATGGAATACCGCACGCCGAGGATTCCGGAATCGTGAGTGGGCATTGATGCGCGTGCTGCGACAGGAAACCCTAACCACCAACGTCCCCGCGGAGCAGACCTCGCCAGAGGGCGGCCGAGGAAGGTTGTAGACGATAATGGTGAGAGGCGGAACTCTTGGAGTTCTGATGTGGAAAGCAGAGTCCACTGAGGGACTGCATCGGGTTGTTGAATACCCGTAAAGACTCGCCATCGGGTTGTTTGAGCAAGGAGCCGTGAAGGTGATCCATTCTCCATCGATGGTTGTGAGGACAAAAATTCCGCGGGTCCGGTGCGCATTCAATCGGGGTCAGACGATAGCCGCTTTACGCTGAAAGACTTGTGAGCGCAGACAAAGGATCCCGCAGAGGATTCAAAGCGTTACAGTAAGGATACGCTTTCATACCACGTGCTTGTGACATGTTGAGGGTTTGCAGAGGAGAAGAACCGAAAAGGCCCAAGCCTTTGGGAATGAAGAATTCTTCCAAGTCCGGGAAGAAACCCCAGGAAGCTCAAGGGAGCACAACAACCGTCTATGAAGAAACTCCGCCATCCGGTTGATCTGAGAAGTAGCGACCTGGCGAACCCTCGGGCGAGAGGGAGCGATGGGAGAAGGGATCCGAGGGATCCGACTATTCTGTGATCGAATAATACCGTCGGATCGCGCGGCTGAACAGGCTTACTAGTCGGATATCTACGAATTCAGGATACTCGAGGTCACAAGAATCCGGACAGCGTAGTCATAAACTCGAGGGATCCGGACCGGTCCGCTAAGGGGAGGACACGGAGGGGATCCAGTCACCTACGCTTACGATCGAAATCGGCATTCTGCGGGACACGGTGATCAACAGTGAAACCCCGACATAATCGTGAGCCATTGATTCCGTGAGGACGCTGCGGAGTCAAGAGATCCCTTAATATCTGGTTTCGGGATTCGGAGGATGGCGAGGTGAGATTTATACACCTCAAGAAATCGCGAGTTGTGATTCCCCGAAGTTGATCAGAGTCCATCGAGAAGGGACACGTGGAAGAGATCGACATCATCGGAGAAAGAGTCGACAAGGAAAGTCAACCCATCAGCGGTTGGAGTCAATCAGGATATCGGGAACCCCAAGAGTCAGTTTGATCTTAACAGGACATCGCATGCTAGATCCTGAGGGATCGGGTTCGGCTGCTCGACGCTTCTAGTAGGAAGAGTTCAAACTTTGAACGCTGACCGGGCGACTAATCGACCCAGCCGCTGATCTGAGAGGGACACGCGGAAGCATATCGGAGTTCGGGGTTCTGGACTTTGTGGTGTCAAGGGTTCATGACATCGCGCACCCCGATTTCCCGATAGGGAAATTCCCAAATAGAAGTTGTTGACCATTGACCATCTGGGCCCGGTTTTGTTGTTGCGCATGTGAATTGTGTCATGGAACCGCCGAACCTCCTGCCGATCGCATACATCCCACCGCAAAGCGAAGATCAAATGGTGAGCGTGTTGTCGCGGGTAACTCCGAGCTGGAAGAGTCCCGACTTCTGCGCCATGCAAGAAGAAGGTCCCGGCGAGCAGGGTCCCACCAGGGCGGCTACCGCCAAGTGGTATCAGAGTCGAACTGTTCGTAGAGACGCGACAGGAGAATAAGAGACAGAGTTGTTGAGGACTTTGGGAGCACTCTGATACTCACTAATTTGTGTCATGTGGTATCAGAGCCGGTTTTCATCCGGTGATTGCATTTAGCTGGAAGATTGTGGTTGCCGAACTCGGGGACTTGCTTGCTCGAGGTAGCAACTGTAGACGAGGGAGACTATAGGAAGGAAGCTTCCGAGCACTCGTGATTGCATCGGAGTGACAACAAAGAAAGTCTCCGCCGAGAGAACAGATAGACACGGAAAAATGGCTACTGAAGGCTGACATGAATGAAAAGCAAGGCGTAAAAGTCAAGTAGAGGAAGAAAAATGACTCAGAGACCCTATGAATTAAAAGCATATGAAGATGGAATCATGGATGCTACAGGATAGGAGGAGGAGACGACCGCGCATGAACTGCCAATGAAGAAGGCAAAAGCAAAACGGCCAGTCAAGCAGCTGATGGTAATAAGACAGCGTAGGCTGTTGAAAATATGGTCGAGGTACGTCGAGAACCCTCGTGGCCGAAGAAGACATGATTTGTTACTATTGGCCGGAGACAGGAAAAAGTCTCGACGATAATGACGACGATTGGGATAAATTGGGATCAGCTGAGGATCTCAAGGACTGTTGTGAGGGAAGCCAGGGAATTTCTAATTTCCAGTTGGGCAAGGAAGCAGAAATAGGATTGGCTGAAAATCTCGTGGATTGTCAAGAGGACAATGAGTTGAGTTTGGTTGAGGATCTCGTGCAAAGACCCGCCGAGACAGCTGAAACGTTGCATTGCTACCGGCAATGAAAGGAGATCGATGAAGATCTCAAGACTCCGCCGTGAGGTTACCGAGGCTGCCAAACTCCGCCAAAGTGGAGCGCAGGGATGAAAAATTGAGACCGTCTGAGAGTCCCTTGGACTCAAGGAGTCCACCAAAGGTTGTCGATGAAGATGATCGGTTGATCTTCATAATCCGCCAAGGAAGCAAAGAAGGAAGCATCCCATACGGCCGATGGGCGGATGATTTGAGAAGTCGATTCGTACGAGAGCTGACATTTATTTCAGGTCAGCAAGAAGATCGTTTACGAAGCTTCCACAAAGAGGAGAAACATCGTGATGACATACCCATGATTGGGGAATTGAAATATTCCTACCATCTTCCCATGAGGAGGCATAAAATTCTGTTGAAAATGTAGCAATAGCAGGGGAACAGTCACAGCTGATGATGACCGTCGAAGAAGAAGAATTCGAGCAGGTATCCAGACCGCCCAAGCGGATGAAGAGAAGAACGAGTGTTCTGAGGAACAACTCAATGATTCCAACCAGCAAGCTGAAAGAGTCAGAATCGAGGGCTAACATCGTAAAAAGAAAAGAAGAAGATGAGCATTCTAAGGAATGGTTCGACATATTCAAAGATTGTAGTCGAAAAGGACCGCAATGTGGGAGTTTGCAGCGTAAGGTGAAGAGAATGTGACATTCGAGAATGTCTCTCAATGAATTCAGCCGGAAGTCGGTAGAGCGAACACCGAAGTCGACGTACCGGAGAAGCCGACAAGGAAGAAGAGCATTCTAAGGAATGGCTCAACCTTTTCAGCCATGAAGTTGAAAAACAATGCAACAGAGGGGGTCGCAGAAACAGAGAATGAAGACACGTTTTTTCTATGTTGGTTGATCGGTGGGAATAGATGGAAAGCCCGGAGTGAAAGGGTAAAAGCAGTACGCACATCCAACTGGTAAAGTTGGAGACAGATGAAGGCGGGGGAGATCGTGATGATCTTCCAAATGGACAAAAATTTGCAAAGGGAGATCGGTAGGGAAAAACTAGACCAGCCACTGGAACAGTTGGATGAGGTGATCATGGAGATCAAGGAGCTAATGTTGAAGTCATCGATACTACGAGGAGCAAATTGGGTATGGGAAAGTACAGCTAATAATGTTAAATGGAAGAAGCAACAAATGCATCGGAGTAAAGTGAAAAGTCTATTTAATTTGTTTGGGACCCGTGTGGATTCCAACACTACATGTGGGAAGCTCATGAGGATTCATGATTTTTTTGTAGCCATGGAGTATGATGCGAGAGCATCTTCTCCATGCGCCTGTACTACCACGCCGCCGCATTAACGCATTCAAATAAGGAGTATGTTTCATTTTGAAATTGGAATTGAATGTAATTTAACGTGCTTAGGCTGTTGAGCCATGAAAAGCCGTGCTCATGCGCAGGCTGTAGATAGGATAGACATTTATTGTAGATTGGCCGAGATCTAGGTCCGATTCTGGACTAGATGTTCCATTCATTGTAATTAATTAGGGTAAGTAAATCCTAGAGGGAAGCGCTAAAAGACCCTAAGGTAAAAGAGATATTTAGATCTCATTTTGAGTAAGAATGCATGTAGAGCAGAAGACCCGAGGGAGAGCTCCGCACCTTTGCAACATACGCATCATTAATATTAATACATGCTTTTCCAATTCACCAACATTATATGCATGTCCTGTATGTGCGTCTAATATATGCCTAACTGCATTGCTTTTCATCATGTATCTATGGTGGAGTCATTTGATTTCAGGTCGAGAGGTCTTTGAGGTTTCAAGCCATGAGGGCGTGACAGAGTGTTGAGACTCGAATCCCAAAGGTACGTAGGTGGCACTTCGAACTCGGCGAGTCGACAATGTTGAGGGCAATAAGCCTGAATTATCAACCTCAGCACTGGGCGAAGGACCTTTGGGGACATCAACACCCTTAAGATAAGGTTGTGTAGTCGAGAAGGCTAATCACCGAGGATTTCAGGAGAGGTTTCCGCTAAGAGGACATTGAGCTGTGATATTATAAAATGGAGAGAAGAACTTTTGTTGTGAGTTCTATAAATACAGAACACCGAGGATTCTGAGGTGGAACCGGCCGTGAGGGCATTGAGCGAAAAAGGTGCATTAGGAAACCCGTAATCCACCTAACGTTTTGGAAGGCAGACTCCGCCGCCAGAGGGCTGGCCGGAAGGTTGTAGACGAGTAAGGTGAACTCTTTGAGTTCCTGTCGAAGGAAGCAGAGTCCACCGAGGGACCTGTACTGGGTTACTGAATACCCAAAAAGACTCAACACTGTGGCTGTTTGCTAAAGGAGCCGTGAAGGCATCCATATTCTCCATCGAGGGAGAAGGAGGACAAAATTCTGCTGGTCTCCGAGCATTCACCCAGTCGTTAAGATAGCTTACGCAAAGACCTCTGGTGGTTTTTGTCAGCGATCCCGAGTGATCCAAAGGAGCGGAAGCCCGTATGATAGCTGCCATACACGTGCTTATTACCGGGTTGAGGGCTCTGCGAGATATGCACCCAAAGGTCCAAGATTTTGGGAACGAAGGATTCTTCCAAGTCCGTGAAGAAAACACGGGAAGCCCGAGGGAGCACAACAACTGTCGGATCTTAAGAAGAAATCCCATCATCCGTTGGATCGGGAGAAGTAGCCACCGCTTCTAACCTCCTCAAGAGGAGTGAGCCGATGGGAGAAGGGATCGAGGCATCCCGACCATTCCGTGATCGTCGGTCATCGGATCTGCTGGGTAAGCCGTACAAAATTTAATAGCTCCGGACATCGCCTCTTAATCGATCGGCGTCACAAGAACCGACAGCCAGTCGCGAAAATCCCAAGGACTGACCATCCGCTGGCGTGAGGACACGCGATAGGATCCAACATCGGCGCTTAATACATCGAAATCGACATCTCGCGGACACGACGGGGAAACATCAAAGAAAACCCCGACATAATCAAAGTCATTGATCCCGTGAGGGACGCTGTCAAGAGATCCCTTCATATCTACTCGCATTCGAGGATGGCGAGGTGAGATTCGAACCTCAAGAAATCGCGAAGCCGCGATTCCCTCGAAGGATCGTGAGTCATTCATCGTGAGAAGGGACGCTGTAGAGAGATCGACATCATCGAAGAAAGAGCCGACAAGCGAAAGTCAACCATTGGCGTATTGATTAACGGATATCGAATCCCAGAGCCGTTGATTCGTAATGTACACGTATTAGATCCCCGAGAGGGATCGTGGTCGATGCTCGGCTGCTTCTGGTGGTAGTAGGAAAGAGTTCAAACTTTGAAATCGCTGACCGCCATTTCCGAATCGACCTGAAGCCGCTGATCGGAGAGGGGACATCGCAGCTATTATCGGAGTTCGTGGTTCGGGACTTTGTGGTGTCAAGGGTTCATGACATCGGTGATCACTGACATCGCATACTCCGATTTCCCGATAGGGAAATTCCCGAATAGAAGCTGTTGACCGTTGACCATCGGGGGTCGGGGTTTTGTTGTGCATGTGAATTGTGTTCGCGTGAACCGCGAACTCCCGAAGCGCAATTTCCCGATATCCGAAAGGAAGATCGCCGAGGAGTGTTGCTGTGGGTAACTGTCGAGGGGAGTTGGAAGAGTCCTTTGACTCTTCGGGCCGTGTGTAAGAAGAAGGTCCTGGCGAGAGCAGGGTCCGACCGTGAGGGTTGCGGCTACTGCGTCAATAGGGCATCCAGTGAAAAAAAAAATATTTATGTATCCACCCTTCAAGCAATCCGTGGAGCCATAAGACAAAATAGAAATTGATAAAACTATAAAATTATGAATAGAATCGCAACATTTGATCTCAATTAAAGGATGTATCTTCAGCCAAGTTGGATCGATGATTATTTGAACCCCCTTTCCAATTGACAAGCAAGGGAGTTCAATCCAAGGAGTTTGAATTTGAGAGGGTTCAGTCAAGTTGATCACAGCCACCATTTCATATAAAGGAGGGTTGTCCACTCGAGCTGGACGTCGATCGATGGAATGCTATTGTAGTCAGTTGTATTACTAGAAAAAGGTGATTTTTAAAACAACTATCTCAAGCAAAATAGCTTCGCAAAACAAATCTAGGGCACAACACCCATGGACGAACTGATCTTAATTAAAGAAACCAGCGTATGCAAAACCATGGATAACGGCTTCCCAGTGTCTCAATCTCATTCTCGTTCTCTTGTGAACCCAAGATAAAAAAGACAATCGGCTCTAATACCATGTTGGGAAAGGCATTTAACCGCATAGGAAAACAAATATCTGAAAGCAATGGCGGTGTCTACAGACACTCTTGCATTGAATCACGAGCATGCTCTATGAGAGCGCAAATGAGATCTCTCTCAATGATAGACAAATCACAACGATCATCTATAAATAGGTTTTGATCATGAACCAAACCAATAATCTCGAGATGTAAGTGGATGTACTTATCCATAAAATGTGGATATAGGATTCAAAGTGGACACAATCACCCAAAAAACCAATCAACTTCCTTAATCGAAAAGGTGAGGTTTACAATAGAATCCAATGTTCCAACAGATAGATATAAATCATGGAGTTTCTTTGATGGTGTAAGTTAAGGCCTGGACTCTCAAAAGAGGCTCTGGGGTGGAAGGAAGGACTATGATGGATCAAAGTATTGAAATATGGGAAATTAATTTCTCATAGATTTTGTTACAACTCTTAAATTTGTGGTTTTGAAAAAAACCGTGAAAATACATGTTTCTTGATCGCTGATGGGTATTTTATCGGTTGACTATATACATGCTTCTCATCGAATTATGTTAATTAGACTAAACGTCATAGGTCTTGACATGACACACTTTCCATCTTTTAAGACTAAAGTATAGTAATGATGTAATATTACTTTTGATTTCTTATAATAACAAAGTAATGTTTTTTTCAAGTTTATAGTGATTAGTCTTTGGCTATGAAATGGATTAATGAGCAAATTCATGTTAACAGTGTAGTTCTTCGATGTTAGAAGAAAATTTAAAGGAGGCTTCTTCATTGTTTAATCAAATTTCCTTCACACTTATATTATGAGAACTTAATTCGTAAATAGATTCCCTATCTAAGGAGGGCCACAATTTGGAATTTGGGGTATTAATGCTAGAGGAGTCTCTATATGGGGCCTTGACCATGTCAAGTTAAATAGTTTAATTTCTTCCTCCATGTATTAATGATGATATGTATCTTCTTCTTCTTATTTTCATGTAATGCATTTTTGGGAAACTCTCTAGGAAGTTCCTTTCATTCCAATGATAGTACCCAGAATATTCTCAACAACCATATTTTCAAGACTAGGTCAACATCTCAACAACAATCATCTCACAAAAATAAAATATGTCACAATGTGAGATTTGAAATTAAGTAGAGGAAACAACTTTTCCTCTTAAACACTTGAACTACACCCAATTGACAATATATAACATTTTTCATAACACTATACTTATTTTATCTATATATTATATGTTATGTAAGATGTTTTCCTAAAAGATTTTGACTTTTAAGAAATCACATTCAAAATCCTTGTTTTTTAAGTTTGAGAATAGATCAGTATGCTTATATACAGTTTTGTTAGTATAAAAAAATTTGAGTATTTTTTATCTTTAAAATCAACAAAAATAATAATATTATATTCATACTTTTTTTTAATACCTCACATATATTAAAAAATTATTATGATTTCATTTTAAATTTAAAATAAAATATTAAAATAAATCTCGAAAGTTATATTTAAATGCCATTAATGATTTCATCACATAATAAACATATATTCAAATTATTAAATATACCAATCACAAAAAACAATACAAAATAAGCAAACGACATATTCTTTACAAAATATATTTTTTTAATATAATATTTTTACAATACATATTTTATCAACGGTGTGACCTTTGAAATTGATGGTTGATTATCCTTATCCTCAAGTTTAATATCAAATCTTTGATTGCATGGCCAAGTTTAATTTTAATTATTAAAAAATATCAATATCAACCTCTACATGAATAGTTCATTGATTAGCCTCATAAGGCTTTGTCACGATGATGTTGCATAGGTAAATGGATTTTTATAATAGGAATGTACTCCACATCCTAGAAGATAACCTCATAACATTTATTATAAAATTAGAATTAGAATATTTTTTATTATTATTATAAATATGATGATATCAAATAATTTGTATAAGTTTTAGATAAAGATTATATAAATTAATAGTTATCTATATGCATCATGTAGTAAGTTAATGACTGGTTTATTACATTTTCTTTTTGTTTATTAGAAACTATAGATAAAAATTATATAAATTAATAACTATCTATATGCATCATGTAGTAAGTTAATGATTGGTTTATTACATTTTCATTTTGTTTATTGAAAACTATTCACCATCATGGATGGAAAGACAATAAGTTAATGACTAGCTCACTACATGGTGCATAATGTTGACCTAAAATAATAAACTACTTTTTACTTTCTTTATTATTTCAAATTAAATAATAAATTAAAAATTCATGAAGATTCTAACAATTAAAGACAAAAGGATCAAAATTAGACCAATCATATTTCCTTTTCTCTTTCCAAAAGAAGTAACTAAACAAAGAGATCAGTAATAAACAAGTTGACTTTTAATGTCTGCATCACAGTTCTTAATGGGTGAAACAACATCATTTCTAGAAGTTACAGGACTAGATTCATGTGATCCTTTATTTACTTCTACTCAATGGGGAATCAATAGATTTCTTCTACCAGGGGATTTTTTTAATGTTTAGGTCAAATTTTCAATTTATAATGAAATTTTTAGTCAAATTTTCAATTTATAATGAAATTTTTAGTCAAATCTTCAATTTTGATGAGTCCTAAATTGATGAGAAAATACACACCGCAAGTTGACATGGGAGAATTGGAGAATATGTTGAACTTTATAATACCTGAAAAACTACATACACTAAATCCCCTTTCACACAATGTGATCAAACTTAGTGAACTTATGGTTCCTTACATAACTTGAATTGAATTGGAGTAGGTTTATTAAAATGAATGATTCAATAACATGCTTGTGAGGAAAAAGTTCATTAATTGTTATTCACCATCAGTTTTGTTGATCAATGATGATGCCTCGTACACCATTATTCCTTATATTACCTAAATAGATTTAATAGGCATTGTTTAGTTGCTCTACATTTTGGCCCTTTTCGTTGGAATCTAACGACATAAATCTGCATGAAATCACAATTTTTTGTTGTTTAAATTGCATTTATGAATCCATAAATGGATTTAGCATGTTAAAAAAACCCCGAAACACTCAAATTATATAGAATTAACCACTTAAATCTGTAAATCCAACAAATTCTCATCAAGTTTCAAGCAAAATTAAACAAACAAATATCGTGAAAAAAAAAAATGAAAACATAAAACATTTAAACTACAACAATTTAATATTAAATTTTTTGATATACATACCTTCCTAAGTAATATCATATATTATTTTATCACATATTAAATATTAAATCACAGTGTACCAATTTCATAAATAATTTATGTTCACCTTTTATAAAACATGAATGCCACTTGTGAGGATTTTATGTTCCTCTGCACCGTTGAATTTCATAAATAATTTAAATGCCATGGTTCCGTGAAGCCCTGAAGGACCAAAGACTAATGAAAAACCAAATAAGCCATCTAGAAAGTCGAAGGTGAAGAGGAAACAGGAAACAATACCCAACCCTCGGCTTGAAGATCTCTGAATTTTGAAAAATCTCCATTCGAATGCACTGGAAAACCCCATGCATGGGGATTTCATTGCTAGAAATGGTAATTGAAGTCCCTATGGTACAATCATTCTCGCACTCGAGCTAAACCATCATCGCATTGTCCTAGACACATAGGGAAATATGCCTAGCACGATCGAGAGTAGTATGATTTGAACAAGAGGGAAGGTCTTTCAAAGAACATGTCACCGACTAGGTGGAGAGGAGCAGCCTTCCACTCATCCTTTCCTCAATGAACTCATGAGGAACCCTATCCAGGGAAAGGAAACCATCAATTTTAATGTAAAGTAATTTATTTAAATTGTATATTTTACATGTTGAATAACAAATATTTTGTATTTAATTTTATATTTCAAACACTCCAATCATCTATAATATAGAGATAAAGAGAGACCACTTTTTACTATTTTCCTCTGAATAAGAGAACTCTTAAGAATTCAACATTTTATTGTTTTGATTTAATGGAAATTTCTCTTTATATGTATTTTTTTCAAGGAAAAAATTATATTTTTTATTCATAGAATCAAAAGTACATTTTGAAATCATTGTTAGTATGTAGAAAAAGGAAATAAAATAGTATATGATTGTGTAGATTGGATCTAATAGGAATCCACTAGAAAAACTAGTGGACATTTGTCAACTACATTTCAACATTAAAAAGTGAGACAAGAGCTATATCAAAAGGAAGGACTACAAAAAATGAGTATTGTATTGTTGTCGAGCAACCAATTGAATGTCTTGAAATTCTTCACATATATAGTGTGGCTCCTACATATGAAGAGCCTCCTTAGATAGTTAATCATCCATGATGTTAAGTTCATGAAATATGTGAGAAAAAAGTGACTTCTTGAAACAAAGATACTATGTATTTTAACTGGCTCGTCAAAGGAAGCAGACCCAATTTTTCAATACGAATCCTCTCTTGCATCCATTGTATAACCAACTCTGGATCCCCCAGAATTTGCAAATGATTTACATGATTCTCAACAACACATTTGAATAACAATAGTAAATCACTAAACTCACTCGAGTTATTAGTATCTCTACCCAGGTTTTCCTTCCCTTTAAAATAGTGTTTTTCATCCAACAACAATAAAAAACCTATGCCACATTTGGCAGATTCACCTTGGCACGCCCCGTCGAAGTAACCCCAAGATTTGGATTTATCAAGTGAAGGCTCTGCAATGATGCGAAGAGATTTTACTTTTGGAGTAGACTTGAAAGAGTCCAAAAGTGCCAACACTTCAGAAGCAACCTGCAAAGGAGAAATAACCTTGCCTTCAAATATCCTATCATTGTGGGCCAACAAAATGTCCCATGCTGCCAAAATGGGCACTAATCGAAAAACCTTGAATATAGACAAGGTGAAATACTCCTTAAAACTCTCCTCCATTGATTTCTTATCCCATAGTTTTTAACCTACAATAGATCCTCAATAAGGTTCCAAATAGATTTGGAGAAGGAGCATGTCAAAAAAAGATGTTGGTTAGTTTCTTCATCAATGCCATAAAGGCTACAGAACCCATAACCCTCCATAGATTGCTTATGTATATGAAACCAGGTTTGTAGTCAATTTTTAAGGAGTAACCAGAAAATTAAAATGCCTTTTAGTGGTGCATTTATCTTCCATAGTTTCTTATACCACCAAATATCTTCACCACCCTAAGATTCCTAAAGGGACTTAAAACCAAATTTTACCACATATTGGCTTCCAACAGAATTGTATGTCCAATCCAATTCATCAGTGCCTTCTCTTATCCAAATATGAGCTTTATGAAGATCATTAACGAATAACTAGCACTGATGGTGCCATATTTCATCCAACCCCAATTCATAGGAAGAGAGCCAACCTTGCTTCCAAATAGAGGCTAACTCTGGCTTTATAACTTTATTTAAAGTACATTTGTCTTTCTCTTGTAACAACGTGATAAGGCTTTCGAGTAAAAAAATAATCTGCCCATGGAAACTTCTAGAAGAACAGAAACCCTAACTACTTCAAGAAAGCATTGGGAGCATATTTTAAAGAAAGAGAGATTATCAAAGAAAGGGTTAGAGGTTCAGATTATCAAAAGGTTGAGATCATCAAGATAACATTGTTCAACCTTTAGTACATAGTCAACTCTCTTATCAACAAATAAAGATCTCTATTTTTCTTGCTTCTTCTTCTTCTACACAATGTCTCTCAAGGATTAATGTTTGTATTTCTAAACTAAGCATAAGGTTGAGATTTGTGTTTTTCTTTTATTCTTCTAGGTATCTTCCTAAAATATCAATATGAGTATTTTACAACCATATATATAACTGATAAATATAAGTCATGGTTGTCTAATTGATTCATGGATGTTTAGCCCTTGCATTTGGCAAGCTTTGTTTATGAGCATTAGTCAATTGGTTTATTGAAATGATTTGTAATGTAAGATATCTTTTATGTATTAAAATCCACAAAGAACTATTTCGGGGTATAAATTTAATGATTTATCAAGACCTTCAGATTTCTGAACATGATATTTTTGGAGTATGCCCATCAAATTATTTTTTGTTTTGAATGCAATGCTCAGTAAAGTTCTCTGAAGTGATCAACACCATTTCACTATTTTTCTTATGAGAAAATATGGATGCACCTTCTGCTTGAATGTGTTTCAGAAGGATGTTATAATGAAGCCAAGCACATATTTATTTTAATATTGAAGTCTTTCATTATCTTTTTAATGTAAACAAGTTGATTGGTCCATTTCCAAGAAAATGTTGCACTCAAGGATAAATCTAGTTATCAAGAACCATTTTATATATAAAATAAAGAAATAAATATTTGGAGTTTGTTGTTTAGTAATCTCCTTTTCGATAGCCTAGTCCAAGAACATAAAGCTATATCTTTCAAACAATAACAAAGGAGTACCACCTCTATAAAAACACAGAGGGATTTTATTCTCGTGAGGTTGTTGTTTGGATCTTGACCATTCTGAACATCAACATTTTTGGTTACCATACTGGGGAATGATTTATTTTCAAGATATCCCAGTATTTATTTCATATCTAATTGAGGAACTAGAGTCTCCATGGTTCAAAGTTTCAAAAACAAGATTCAAGAAGATTGCTAATTTTTCTAGATGCATGAGGTTTATGAAAGGATTACTCAGAGATATTTGAATGACCTCAAAGATAATGTTCTTGGATATTTTGGCACAAGTTAGATATCAAAATCATTGAATAGAAAACAACCATCAAATATTCAAGAGGATGAACTCCCTGGCGATTCAATTGAAAGAACTCTTAAATGCCCTAAAAACTCCATTGGAAAGATTCAAGAATCTCAAGAAAATCCTCATGGCATCTCCACGAAAGAATTGTCTTCATGTTATAATGTTTTTTTTCCTTCTTCACAAATCCCACCAGTGTCTTTACAAGACGTAGCAAAAGGAAGAGGTACCCAAAGAAGGAGGTGGTTGCATATAAGCCCTCTAAATATTCCAGAAGTGGATTTTCAAATGCCAAACATTTCTATTGAAAAATTTCCCACATTCTTTGGGAATACTTCAGTGGATGCAAAGCAACATTTTTTTAATTTCAAAAGTACATGTGATGTTTTAAACATCTATGAAGATAATTTTACATGTCAATTATGTGCACAAACTCTTCATGGGAACACTCGTGAATGGTTCTTTTCATTGCTTCCTGGAACCATTACCAGTTGGGATGTGTTGGAGACTTCATTTTCTTAAAAGTACATCCCAAGAGTGCACCCATATTCCATTTCTAGTGTAGATTTAAAAGAAAGAGAGATTATCAAAGAAAGGGTTATAGATTCAGAGCATCAAAGGGTTGAGATCACCATGATAGAATTTTTCAGCCTTCAGTACACAACCAACTCTCCGATCAACAAATACATATCTCCATTCTTCTTGCTTCTTCTTCTTCTACACAGTATCTCTCAAGGCTTAATGTTTGTATTTCTGAACTGAGAATAAGGCTGAGCTTTGAGTGTTTTTTATTTTATTCTTCTAGGTCTCTTCCTAAAAGATCAATAGGAGTATTTTACATTATATATGACTGATAAATGTAAGCTAGGGTTGTCTAATTGATTCAAGGAGTTTTAGTCCTTGCATTTGGAAAGCTTTATTTCTCAATATTAGAAAATTGATTTACTGAAATGCTTTGTAATCTGAGATATCTTTTATGTATTAAACTCCACAAAGAACTATTTTAGGGTATAAATTTAATGATTTCTCAAGACCTTGGGATTTCTGAACATGATATTTTTGGAGTATCCCCATCAAATTCTTTTCAGTTTTGAATGAAATTATCATTTAAAGTTATCTAAAGTGATCAACACCATTTCACTCTTTTTATTATGAGAAAATATGGATGCATCTTCTGCTTGCATGTGTTTCAGAAGGATGTTATAATGAAATTGAGCACATATTTATTTTGATATTGAAGTCTTTCATTATCTTTTTATTGTAAAGAATTTGCTTGGTCTGGCAGACTTTTCAATTATTTTCTAATTAACTTAGCAAGCAAATGAAGAGTTTTACAGTTAATTATCAACTTGGGGCTCGTATAGAACTTGCGAACTACCATACACAATTTATGCAAGAAGAGTGTTGTCTTTACTATGGTGTTGTAGCACTTTAATGTCACAATTAAAATATTTAAAATACTTTAATTAACTCACCAATATATACTATGGCCTAAGTTGTAGGAAAGAAATTAGCATATGGGTGCCAGGAAATGAAATACACTACCACACTAATCCTAGTAGAAGAGAAGAAGAATTTAATCAAGAATTAAAATGACACAAGCAATCACACATTACACCGATATTTTACCCTGGAAACCCTTAATCGGGAAAACCAACATTCCTTTGAGAATTCTACTCTCTTTTTGTATTATTCATTCATAATAAAAGGTTACATTTCTAACCTTGGTCCACACCTAAGACATAATCGAAATTACACCCTCTTGCACAGACAAGAACAACCCTGTAGCTAATTCGTCTTATATATGCATGACGAGAAACCTACACTTACACATGCATTAACCTGCAAAATTGCGTCCTATGATTACCTTACACCAACAATCTTTATGGCCTTACAACACACCTCTTTATAGGCTTTACAACAACAAAAACCCTAAATATTGGCACCCAAAAATGGTTACATATCCATGCATATCATTGGCTACAAATCCCGTAAATATCAAGATTCTATTACAGTTGATTCCAAGTCGGGTTTACCAGTCAGCCTCCATTTAGTCTCTAGTCAGATGTCTCACACTCACACTTCAACCTCTTTTCGGTTGATTTGTCGTCGATATCTTTGAATTCAAATTTACCTGTCTGACTCCCTCGACCTTCGACTTGTTGTCGATCCACATCGACTTCGATCTGTTGTTGATCCACCTCGACTTCGAACGTCATTCGATTCACCTCGACTAGAATTTCACTACAAAGAATATAACAACCCAGCATTCTCCCACTTGTTGTCTTCTTTTCTAAAAAATGATATTTCTGAACTTTCGTTCATAGACCCAGAGCAACAATACCCATTGCCTCTCTGCACCAAGAGAACTTCACATCACTCACAGACTTGGTCAAAAAGTTTTCTAAGTTTTCCAACGTGTCTACTTTCTCCAACATCACCTTGTTATTTTCCACCATGTATCTTACGAAATGGTATTGTACATCAATGTGCTTAGTCTTTAATTGATAAGCAGAGTTCTTTTCCAAAAATATTGTACTTTGACTGTCATAACTTACCTTCATAACTCTCTTTTCAAATCCAATTCATGAACACAACCTTTGAAGCCATACCAATTCTTTGCTTTCATGAGTGTCCACCATGTATTCAACTTCTATTGTCAACAAGGCTACGACCACCTGTCTCTTACTTATCCATCTTATTGCTCCATTGAACATATTGAAGACATATTTGTTTGTCGACCTCTGTCGATCCATATCTCCAGCCTATTCGGTGTCGACAATGCCATGTACTTATAATTTACCATTTTCACCTCCATGTTTTCCTTGGTAGCATATAACATATTCCTTTGTGCCACAAAAATACATGAATACTCTCTTGACATATGTCCATTTCTCCTTTCCATGTGTTGACATATACCTTCTCAACACTCCCACAAAATGGGAAATGTCTGGTCGAGTGTAGACCATCACATACATTAGAATACCAACAACACTTGCATAGGGAACATGTGCCATGTCCTCTATCTCTTCCTATGTATTTTGACATTGTTTAGTAGTAAGCCTTGCTCACACTGGGATTGGCACCTTCATCGGTTTGCAATCCTACATGTTGAACCATTTCATAATTGTTTCAATATACTTCGTCTGATTCAACCAGAGCTTTCTAGTGGCTCAATCTCTCTTAATCTACATTCCCATAATGAATTTAGTTGCACCGAGATCCTTCATGTCGATCTTGGAGGATAGTTGCTTCTTCACTTCCTTTATTGTGTCCATGTTGTTTCCAAT
>SNQJ01S0011990.1:83851-119765 GCA_010110895.2 Picea sitchensis
AGGACAATGCGATGATGGTTTAGCTCGAGTGCGAGAATGATTGTACCATAGGGACTTCAATTACCATTTCTAGCAATGAAATCCCCATGCATGGGGTTTTCCAGTGCATTCGAATGGAGATTTTTCAAAATTTCAGAGATCTTCAAGCCGAGGGTTGGGTATTGTTTCCTGTTTCCTCTTCACCTTCGACTTTCTAGATGGCTTATTTGGTTTTTCATTAGTCTTTGGTCCTTCAGGGCTTCACGGAACCATGGCATTTATGTTTTATAAAAGGTGGACATAAAATTATTTATGAAATTCAACGGTGGAGAGGAACATAAAATCCTCACAAGTGGCATTCATGTTTTATAAAAGGTGAACATAAATTATTTATGAAATTGTTACACTGTGATTTAATATGTGATAAAATAATATATGATACTACTTAGGGAGGTACGTATATCAAAAAATTTAATATTAAATTGTTGTAGTCTAAATGTTTTATGTTTTTACTTTTTTCTCACAATATTTTTTTGTTTAATTTTGTTTGAAATTTGATGAGAATTTGTTGAATCTGCAGATTTAAGTGGTTCATTTTATATAATCTGAGTGTTTTAGCGTTTTTTCAGCATGCTAAATCCATTTATGGATTCATAAATGCAATTTAAACAACAAAAAATTGTGATTTCATGCAGATTTATGTCGTTAGATTCCAACGAAAAGGGCCAAAACGTAGAGCAACTAAACAATGCCTATTAAATCTATTTAGTTAATGTAAGGAATAATGGTGTACGAGGCATCATCATTGATCATCAAAACTGATGGTGAATAACAATTAATGAACTTTTTCCTCACAAGCATGGTAACGAATCATTCATTTTAATAAACCTACTCCAATTCAATTCAAGTTATGTTAGGAACCATAAGTTCATTAAGTTTGATCACATTGTGTGAAAGGGGATTTAGTGTATGTAGTTTTTCGGGTATTATAAAGTTCAACATATTCTTCAATTCTCCCATGTCAACTTGCGGTGTGTATTTTCTCATCAATTTAGGACTCATCAAAATTGAAGATTTGACTAAAAATTTCATTATAAATTGAAAATTTCATTATAAATTGAAAATTCGATCTAAACATTAAAAAAATCCCCTAGTAGAAGGACTCTATTGATTCCCCATTGAGTAGAAGTAAATAAAGGAACACATGAATCTAGTCCTATAACTTCTAGAAATGATGTTGTTTCACCCATTAAGAACTGTGATGCAGACATTAAAAGTCAACTTGTTTATTACTGATCTCTTTGTTTGGTTACTTCTTTTGGAAAGAGAAAAGGAAATATGATTGGTCTAACTTTGACCCTTTTGTCTTTAATTGTTAGAATCTTCATGAATTTTTAATTTATTATTTAATTTGAAATAATAAAGAAAATAAAAAGTAGTTTATTATTTTAGGTCAACATTATGCACCATGTAGTGAGCTAGTCATTAACTTATTGTCTTTCCATCAGTGATGGTGAATAGTTTCCAATAAACAAAATGAAAATGTAATAAACCAATCATTAACTTACTACATGATGCATATAGATAACTATTAATCTATATAGTCTTTATCTATAGTTTCCAATAAACAAAATGAAAATATAATAAACCAATTATTAACTTACTACATGATACATACAAATCGCTATTAATTTATATAGTCTTTATCTAAAACTTATACGAATTATTTGATATCATCATATTTATAATAATAATAATAAAATATTCTAAATGTTCTAATTATAATTTTATAATAAATATTATGAGGTTCTCTTCTAGGATGTGGAGTACATTCCTATTATAAAAATCCATTTAACTATGCAAAATCATCGTGACAAAGCCTTATGAGGCTAATCAATGAACTGGTTGATATTATTATTTTTTAATAATTAAAATTAAACTTGGCCATGCAATCAAAGATTTGATATTAAACTTGAGGATAAGGATAATCAACCATCAATTTCAAAGGTCACACCGTTGACAAAATATGTATTGTAAAAATATTATATTAAAAAAATATATTTTGTAAAGAATATGTCGTTTGCTTATTTTGTATTGTTTTTTGTGATTGGTATATTTAATAATTTGAATATATGTTTATTATGTGATGAAATCATTAATGGCATTTAAATATAACTTTGAAGATTTATTTTAATATTTTATTTTAAAATTCATAATTTTATTTTAAATTTAAAATGAAATCATAATAATTTTTTAATGTATTTGAGGTATTAAAAAAAAGTATGAACATAATATTATTATTTTTGTTGATTTTAAAGATAAAAAATATTCAAAATTCTTTATACTAACAAAACTATATATAAGCATATTGATCCTTTTTTCAAACTTAAAAAACGAGGATTTTGAATGTGATTTCTTAAAAGCCAAAACTTTTTAGGAAAACATCTTACATAACATATAGATAAAACAATTATAGTCGTATGAAAAATGTTACATATTGTCAATTGGGTGTAGCTCAAGTGTTTAAGAGGAAAAGTTTTTTCCTCCTCTACTTAATTTCAAATCTCACATTGTGACATATTTTCTCTTTGTGAGATGATTGTTGTTGAGATGTTGACCTAGTCTTGAAAATATGGTTGTTGAGAATATCCTGGGTACCATCATTGGAATGAAAGGAAGTTCCTAGAGAGTTTCCTAGAAATGAATTACATGAAAATAAGAAGAAGAAGATACATATCATCATTAATACATGGAGGAAGAAATTAAACTATTTGACTTGACACGGTCAAGGCCCCATATAGAGACTCCTCTAGCATTAATACCCTAGATTCCAAATTGTGGCCCTCCTTAGATAGGGAATCTATTTACGAATTAAGTTCTCATAATATAAGTGTGAAGGAAATTTGATTATACAATGAAGAAGCCTCCTTTAAATTTTCTTCTAACACCGAAGAACTACACTGTTAACATGAATTTGCTCATTAATCCATTTCATGGCCAAAGACTAATCACATCACTACTATACTTTCGTCTCAAAAGATGGAAAGTGTGTCATGTCAAGACCTATGACTTTTAGTCTACTTAACATAGTTCGATGAGAAGCATGTATATAGTCAACCGGTAAAATACCCATCAACGATCAAGAAGCATGTATTTTCACGGTTTTTCTCAAAACCACAAATTTAAGAGCTGTAACAAAATCTGTGGGAAATTAATTTCCCATCTTTCAATACTTTGATCCATGAGAGTCCTTCCTTCCACCCCAGAGCCTCCTTTGAGAGTCCAGGCCTTAACTTACACCATCAAAGAAACTTCATGATTTATATATATCTGTTGGAACATTGGATTCCATCGTAAACCTCACCTTTTCGAATCAGGAAGTTGATTGGTTTTTTTGGGTGAACTGTCGACTAAACTATTGGTTGACTGTGTCCACTTTGGATCCTATATCCACATTTTATGGATAGGTACAACCACTTACATATTAGATTGTTGGTTTGATCCATGATCAGAACCTATTTATAGACGATCCTTGTAATTTGTCTATCATCGAGAGAAATCTCATTTGTGCTCTCATAGAGAATGCTCGTGATTCAATGTAAGAGTGTCTGTAGACACCGCCATTGCTCTCGGATATTTGTTTTCCTATGCGGTTAAATGCCTTCCCCAACATGGTATTAGAGTCGATTGTCTTTTTTATCTCAGGTTTGCAAGAGAAAGAGAATGAGATTGAGACACTGGGAATCCGTTATCCATGGTTTTGCATACGTTGGTTTCTTTAATTAAGATCAGTTCATCCATGGGTGTTGTTCCCTAGATTTGTTTTGCGGAGCTATTTTGCTTGAGATAGTTGTTTTAAAAATTACCTTTTTCTAGTAATACAACTGACTACAATAGCATTCCATCGATCAACGTCCGGCTCGAGTGGACAACCCTCCTTTATATGAAATGGTGGTTGTGATCAACTTGACTGAACCCTCTCAAATTCAAACTCCTTGTATTGACCTCCCTTGCTTGTCAATTGGAAAGGGGGTTCAAATAATGATCAATCCAAATTGGCTGGAGATACATCCTTTAATTGAGATCAAATGTTGCGATTCTATTCATAATTTTATAGTTTTATCAATTTCTATTTTGTCTTATGGCTCCACGGATTGCTTGAAGGGTGGATACATAAATATATTTTTTTTAACTGGATGCCCTATCGTGTGAAATATTGATTTTGATTCAGATCGACTCACTCATGTCAACTTGCTCCTCGAAGATGACCCATTTCCACGTGTTTATGGTCAAGGTCGAATATTATAAGACTGGCCGATGAAGACAAAATTACTGTTTGTGGTCGAATTCCTCATCCATCCATTTCTTTACAGACTTGGTACCTTGGCTCTTTCCCACTATTGACGATGAACATGCATGATGAAGATGAAGTTTTGGTGCTTAAGAAATTGTAGGAAATTTGTGATAAAAAGGTCATTGCCTTGGAAGAATATCATAATCAAGTTCTCACAGAGGCCACTGACTTGTAGAATGGTGTTGTATAGTTGCAGACTAAGAATTAATGATTGAGAAATGAAATAGAGGCAATCCATACCCAACTAGAAGATGAGGCTTCCCTCTTTCAAACTATCGTTTTGCTGCAGTTTGATGAGAAATCTAGGAAAGTTTTTGAACTATAATGGAGAATGGAGACGATTTTCCAGTATCTGGTAGATTGTTTTGGAACCAAAGAACGTCTTATAGATGATCTTGAGAAGAAATGAAAACCCTTTCTCATGTAGAAATTTTTTTCTTGAAGACAAACATTTGCAGTATGGAAGAATCCAATATCCAGCTAGCAAACAAAGTTGCCCATTTATAAGCCTCCATCAATGAGATTCGTGAAGAATCTAATCTCTTCAAGAAGATAAAAACCACATGTTTGATGAATATTAGGCATTGAGAGAATAATATGAATCCATATTGCTACAACTGACTAAGAAGGATGAGACTATTCAGGGCTTGTAAGGCTACAAACAAAACCTTGAAGATCAAGTTCACTGACTACATAACACTGAGAAGAACGACGAGAATAAGATTGTTGTTGTTGAGTTACCAGGATCACTTGTTTCTTCTTCCACCCTTGCTACCTTTGATTGTATCCCGACAATTTGTGAGAAGACTGATGTTGTTGAGTTGCTAGGCTCACCCATTACTTATCCACCCCTTGATGCTCTTTGTAAGAAAGATGTTGTTGATTTATGCATTAAGACTAATGATTGTGTTGTTTCTCCAACTTTGAACAACACATTATCAGTATTGGGTCTTGACTGCTCAACAAGATGGGATAGACCAGAGGAGGACCTGGGAAGAATGGTCAGGGTATTGTTGTTCCTATTATCCTAAGATGAATTCACCAAGAACGGGTCTTAGATATGATAATGATGTTGTCTCCTTGCCTACACCTGGCCTTGCTGCAACTAGGGAAGTTTTATTTGTTGTAGGTGGAGTTCATATTGATTTGAACGAAGAGAAATCTATTGTTTATTGTGTTGATCTGATTGATGAAATGTTGTTCCTAACACGTCAAAATCTGAGAATATTGTTTATGATGACATTCTTGTTGATATGTTGGGTTGTTATACTCTTGAGAGTACACCAGAACTTGAGCCATATTCTTCTGATCAACCAACACTGAACTTTGTGCCTCATTGTCATCCTTGCCATTGCAGAAATATAAATCATGCTTTCTGATCCTTGTAGAAGAGATTTGAAAGAAATAATTGTGGACTAGTACTGACCACTAGGATAGACTATGGTTGTATTGATGAATGGTCATGAGAAAATCTATCTAGATGCTTGAGGACTTCATACAATTGTGTATCATCCACTATATAGTCATGTAAAGTTCCTATTTATTACTGATTTCTTTGTGGTGGTTGACCAAGGATTGAACCAACATGAAAATCGACTAGGATATTGGTCGACTGATATTCGACCAGAGTTGATAGCTTCCTAGAGGTTTTGACTACACGTTCGTTTACCAAGTTTCGAATAGTTATTGTCTGTTGAATGGTGTTTTTATGAATATCTATTACTAATACTTTGATCCCTCAATTTTGTTTAGGGGGGGGAGTACTTGAAGTTGTTGATGTGTAAACCCAACTAATGTGTTGTGTTGTCGACTCGACTACTTCGTATTGAATCAAATTTGATTTGCTAATACCAACTAAACCATGTTCGATTGTGTTGTTGGGAGTTGTACTTCTGCTTATTCTACCTGATACAAAGAATTTTTGGATATAGAGATTGTACTTAAATGTGGTGTATAAGCATTGCACTTATATGTGGCCTAATGATTTCGTAGCTTGGTGGTGTCTTGGAGGCAATGTTGAAATTTGACATTCACCATTATTTGTGAACTACAAAATTCATGATGGTCAAAAATTTCCCCTACCCTTTAGCTTACGTTCATACAAATATATAAACCATAAGTGTATATTATTTTTAAATAAGAGATAAAAAAATGGCATTGGCCTCATTTATATATCATCAACATTGTTAGATTAATCATTGTTGGTGTTAATAGAAGTACTTTGCATATCATAAAATTGAGGCTATGGCCATGATGGTTTCTTGGTAAGGCTAGAATGTAAGAAAAAAAAAGAGTTTGAGCCACATACAAAAAATGCATAGAGAAGTAACTCTTTTTTATCTCGCACCTCATGAACCAAACACAATAAATACTTCATTGATCATGGTCATCATGATCTAAGAATAATATGTCGAAACAATAAATTAAAAAATTCCATTTGGTATTTTATATTCTTAACACCTATAAATATTTTCTCTTTGGGGTGGTAGGTGTGTGTGTGAGGGGGGGCACTATTATAATCCCTAGAGGAACAATAGAATTATCATTTTCTTGGGGTCTGAGTGTTTCTTCTAATAATATAGCAGAATCCTATGCTTTAATGCAAGGGATGAGGTTAGCCATAGAAACTAATACTCATTCATTGATTGTGATTGGGGATTCAAATATTTCCATAGGTAAAATGGTTTCAAAGAATGTTTTTGTTGATAATATCATATATTTAGTGTTAGATCAAGCTAAAAAATGGGTGCCTAAATTTTCTAGTATCAGTTTCTTTCATGTACTTCGGGAGAACAACCAAGTTGCAAACAATTTCGCAAGTAAAGCCACTATCCTAAAAGATGGGGTCATTAGAATCAATGGAAACAAGCATGATCTACCCATTCCATATCATATCAACATGATTTTTAAGCCATGCATCAGATATTTATGGTGTCAGATCAATGTGCAATAACTCAATCATATTGTAGATGCAGTTATGAGAAGAGACAAGGGTCTCCTTGTCACATGATCACAACCATGTCTCTCATGATTATGAAATTTGGAGCAGTGAATTTCTTTGTCATGGTGGGATTTAGAAATTATGGAATACAATGCGGTGGAAGAATCTCTAGTTAGCAGGAAAGTGTATAGCCCTAGCAAGGTATGATAGTTTGTTGGGGGTATCCGTTCTCATTTTATTGTTTATGAATTATGATTAATCCACTCCCATGGCACCTGCAACAAGGGATCTCATTATATCTAATTCTGACTCTTTGATTGGAATTTATGTTGGTTTAACTCTGCTTCAAGCTAGGTGCTTAAATGATTTGATGTTTCAAAGTGGTGTGATTGTGAATAGCTTTCAGTTATGGGAATGCACAACAGATTGCACACATTTGGTTTCCTGGCACTAGGGGGTGTCTAATTCAAATTAATTTACATGCACTAGGATTTCTATTTCTCTTTATGCTTTTATTCCTGGAGGAGGTTTGTTCTTTGGGCTTCCCATGAATGTTTATAGTTTCATTTGGCCAGATGATATTAAACCATGTTATCTTTCTTTGGCACTCTGTAGGAATTGGGTGTGGCTCATACAGTGGTGTTTACAAAAGTGAATAGGTGATATATTTGTTATTTTCTCATCATGGATTACTAGGAATTGAGGGAGATCAAGAGGGATTTAAGGAACCATGAAGAATCCATCAAATCCAACATGACATCATTTTTCACCACAACTACACAAATCCATGAGAATGAGAAATATGAGGTAGTCACTTAGGTTGCAACAATTATGGGCACACTTTTACAACAAAAGTGTCAAATGACAGTCCTAGAAGCATAATGCAACATGCTTCGGATTATGGCGATTAATACAAGAATGGGAGACCACTCAGGGGCATCAAACTAAGTCTAATCCATGAATTCAAACTATGGGAAGTTGAATGAGGAAGAAACAATGGATCAACTTGATGGTGTAATGGAAATTGAGAAACCAACTACAAAACTAGACAATGCAATAGTAGAAGAAGTGGCTAGTAGACATTCCTTCTATTAGTTTTTATGTTTTGTAATGTTATTAGACTATCTGATTTATTTTGTAGAATATATACCACTTAGATGTACTAGGAAAATTTTCCCTTAGACATCACTAGGCTAGGATATTGGCCTATATATATCATATAGTTTTTCTATTGTTGTACATGTTTAGAGCATATATGGTTTACTTATTCTAAATCTTTGTTGCAGTCGTTTTTTACTAATACAAATCTCTTAGTTATGTTAAACAAAAGTTAATAGTTTGAATTTTTTTTTCTAATGTGTTTGTGACTTGTGGGACTAGCCTTTGGCTAAGAAAGTGAAACCCAAGGGCATCTAGCCATCAAAATCACATGGGGATTGTACCTATCCTGGGCCACATCAACCCTTAGTTGGTTGGATTTTTAGGTGTCTCCTCTCGACTATAGCATGTTTTGAACCTGAGTCACCCTACAAACAAAATACTATAAAGCACACTAACAATATTTGACCTCAATAGTTTGAATATTACAAAAGTGGTTAAATTCAATTAGCAAAAAATCACTTACCTCTTTAAATTAATCTTCCCCCAATATTTTCACCCACAATATAGACTTTACTTCCAATGATTTTCAAACATGTATTCCCAATCCTCCAATCCAAAAATAATTTATAAACTCATAATTCAAGCAATCCCTCGATGGTTCTAAATCCTAATATTATAACTTGTATTTTTTTCCACCCAATATTTTTCAAAATTTGTAAACTCAAAATTCAAGCAATCCCTTGAGGCTTCAAAATCCTAATATTATAACTTGTATTTTCTTCCACCCAATATTTTTCAAAAGAATTATAAACTGGAAATTAAAGCTTAAAAATTCCCTTATAGGAAAATAGTTAAAACTAGTGTATGTGTTTTACATAAGCGCGGTGTCCCCATATATATAAAATAATGAGTGTTTGTTATCCAATCCATAAAATTTACAACTTGGACAAATTTATCCATATTAATGTTCATAGTATCCTCTCCAAAACCATGAATAAAAAATGCTCAAAATTAATAAAAACATTCAATTTGAATATAAAATTTTAACGTTGCTAATAGGAAAATGAATCTTAATCATAATATTTTGTTAAGTTGAAAGATATCTCATTACAATGAATATACAATTCCTCACAAGTGGCATTTATGTTCTACACAAGGTGAACATAAACTATTTATGAAGCTGAAGCATTGTGATTTAATATGTTATGAACTAATATATAAGAATAATCATGGAGATAGGCTCCTAAAAAATTTCAGTATTAAATATATTTCTCTCTATTGTCAAGAGGTAATGTAAGGAGTAAGGCTGTACAAGGCACTATCACCATTCTTGATATCAATCGTCAAGATTGATGGTGAGTAACGATTAATGAACTTTTGTTTAACAAGCATCTTGTCAATCCATGTTTTGCAATATAGACTAAACCTACTCCAATATTTTATTTCAATTGAAGTTTTTTATTATTGAAATGGTTATAATTTTGATTAAAATATGATTGTGGCCACACCGTACAATATGTTAATATAAATAAAAATAACTTATAAGAAGTCGGTTTTTCAAGAAATATGGAAATTTCAAAATTGTTGTCTATAAGCTAATTTGATAGATCCTAACATAATGATATGAGATAAAAATTGTACCTTATATAGCACTTAATAAACTTGATATTAATAAAAAAAGTTCCCTCTAAGGGATTCCTACTTGATGTTTTCCTATAGTTGTTATGCAATTTCAACATTTTCCATCACCAAATCTTCATCTTCATCTGCTTTCTTGACAATCTCCTCATCCTTTATCACGGTAGGGTTATAGTTGATTGATTCTTTTATATGGGAGACTAAGTAATGAGAGATCTTAATGAGAACTAAGACCAATTAATAAAACATGCTACACTCTGATGCTAACTTCTTTATTTTCCTACTATGACGAATCACTATCTCTAAAATTTTAACATACTTATAACTATGAACATTAATTTGACTGGCCATTCTATTGTTGAAATGAGAGAGGGATACCTGAATGTTCATAAGGAGGTGTTTGCTTCTCCTTTGAGTGTGTCACAATTTCAGTGAATCATAGAGAGTGTAATGTCCAAAATGGCTATGACCAACCATCCTTACGCAATACCAACCACTCCAATCCTTAATACTAACAAATCATGTGACTATCCTATTCATGAAGCCAATGGAGACAATTATTGACACTACCCAAACCTAGAGAAACCCTTGAATTGAAGAAGACATACCACAACACTAGGAGTGGATTGAAACCTACTACTCTATCTCAAAGGAACCCACCTCAGCCCAACAATTAATTGTCAAAGGATAGAGACAAAGTCCCTTGAAACCACATTCACCACTCATGAAGCATTTTCAAAAGAACAGATACATGCATAAGTTATTAATGACCACACCTGCATCACTCCCAAACATTTTAATAGATTTATGAGATTTCACTACATATATGTGTGAATAAGTTGAAGGTATTGGAGGTCGAGAGGTTTAAATTCCCTTCCATTCACTTTCAAGAAAATCAATGCCACTTGTCTAGGTATTCTTCCACCATTGTTGAACTATATGTTTCCATCATCGATAAGCTATAGAATATGGTTATATCATTCATGGGAGATGGGACTGCTTCATTTTGAATACGGTTTGCATGATTATTGAAGGCACCCAAAAATTGGTCGAATTATATAGATTTGAAGCTCCTCGACACCCATTGAATTCTATAGATGATCCTTGATAGATAATATCTTTGGGATTCAAATGATTTATCATATGCTTTATTATAATTATTGTAATAGAATATATATATATATATATATATATATATATATATATATAACCATTCCATTTATACTTATTGATACAACTTTGAGAAAACTACTTCATTTTCAATACGGTTTGCATGATTATTGAAGGCACCCAAAAATTGGTCAAATTATATAGATTTGAAGCTCCTCGACACCCATTGAATTCTATAGATGATCCTTGATAGATAATATCTTTGGGGTTCAAATGATTTATCATATGCTTTATTATAATTATTGTAATAGAATATTTAATCCTTGATAGAGTGCTAGTGCTTCTTCTTGGTTATTGGAGGCTTCTCCTAAACTCCACATGAATATTATTTCATGGTTTCCCTTGGGATCAAAGGAATTTTCCTCTACACTTTCCACCCCTTATAAAATTTGAGTGACATGAGGGTGGTATTTGATCCATTTATGTGTGCATGAGTCATGTGATCATTTAATTTAATCTCTCTAGGTGCAACCATATGTTCAACGACTACCTCAAGGTGACCCCATGGCTCCAATAAAGTCCCTCCCAAGTATTGAACCTTGTGCACTAGTGAAAAAATACTCATTCCTCACCAATGGATCCAACCCTTTTGGGAATTTTATTTCAATTAAAGTTATGGAGAGAACACCAAGTTCACTAAGTTCAAGAACATGGAATAAATGCATGAAGGGACCCTAACTCTCTCCATGTCTCCTTTTATTTATGAAAGAAGATGCTAGGTGTCCATGGGAAGGAATGAACCTAGCTCATTAATGATTAATGATTTATATAAACATATTTTTAAGATATATGTGGAATGTTAGGGGTGGAAAGTGTGGTGAGAGGGGGGGATCTCTCTTGATCATGGAAATCAAGAAATAAATTGTGAATGGGGATTAGGAAAAGCATCAAATAATTACACTGAGGCATTATCTCTTTTCTAGGGGTTGAACCTCCTTGATGCAAGGAAAATTAGGAGTCTAATTGTTATTGGGTAATATTCTATAATTATCAAATTGATGCTTTGTTCCTCTTCTTTGAATGATGGAAAACTAGTAAGCATCGTAAGGTGAATACATATGGAAACTAAAAGGTTTGAATCTGCAAAACATTACCATGTCTTAAGGGATCTCAATCAATAGGAAGACCAACTAGTCAATATGGGATCTCGCTTGGATAATGGAGTTATAAGAACCAAAAATGGGGTGTCATCTTCCCCCATTCCCTAAATATTTAACCCATAGTTATGAATAAGCATGGAATGAAATCCAAGTGAAAAGGGTGATTAAATAATGGAATTCAACAATCAAGGAGCATTACCCCCATGGTACCTTCAAACACTCGTGGTTTAATGTTGAAGAAGGATAATTAAATGCAAAGTGACTCGATATCTTCCATAGGTGGGATGATGGTTTTGGAGGACTATTTTGGAATGCATGTAGGTCAGGCTCTATAGTTTTTATCTTTGTAGTGGATTGATCTATTCTGTATTGGTTTGAATTGGGTTATTATTTTTCTTTCCCCTTGTTTTAGGGTGAAAACAAAGTCATGAACTTGGGATCTTGCTTCACATGGGTGGCTCATTTGGTGGCTTGTTGTAATTTCTTGGGTGACTTGATTTGGTGGCTCAGTAATCATAGAGACTTAACACATTTAGAAGAGGCTAATAGGATCCCTTCAAGATGAGTGCATTTCCCTTAAAAAAATGGTTAAGAATATGGCTAGAAGTCCCAATTATGTTGCCTCAAATGCCAGATTGTCTATTGAATCACTTGTTGAGGAAATTAAAGAAGAATATTTTTTCCAAAAAAAACATGATGATGTGAAAATGATGGGTAGGGACCAAGACTTTCAGGCCATATAGAGAACCAATAGGTATCCAACAATCAACATCCTTTATCCAATATTATTTTTTAAATGTTTTGCAAAATTTGTTTAATTTTGGGCATTATATATATATATGGAAATTTATTTTCAATTATAGAATCATCCACAAGTAGACATTATCATAATACTTGCAATTGCTTATTGTTATTATTTAAAAGTGTCTCACGATAAGAGTTTTCCTGGACATAGAATGATATTGTTTATTACCTTCTGACTATAATTCCTTGTATAGTATTCATAGAAGATATATTTTGTTCAATTCTCTCATCAATTAATGAAGGTGAAGATGTAATCCTCCAGTGAGTGGATGTCTTATTCTTAGTTGAGACATCACCATTTTGTACTAAATTCCAATGAAGACAAGTAATCTACATAACACCCTAACATGTTTCATAACATCCATATCTCATGGGGGTTTACTAATTAAGAAATATATATACTATGTGGGTTCATATGGGGGGTTTGAAATTCAAAAAAATTAAATCAATATATTGCTTAGTATATTGGGGTCAAGGGGTATTTTAATATGTTAAAAACATATAGGTATTTTTGAGATTTAAAATTAGGTATCAGAGGGATGAGGAACATATATAATTTGGTACTAGAGTTAAATAGGTAGCTTCATAATGGAATTGTCCACACCCTTAAAATCCACATTGATGTATTCATTCTCCTTAGATGCTCTTTGTTGGTCACTATAATTGCTTAATTGAATTAAACAATCAAGTGATACATAAATTATCAACCCAGGGAAGTCTTTTATTTCAAAGATAACCACGCACTATATATGCTCAATTCCAAAAGCAACTTAGTGTTGTAGTAAAGAAACTTATACTAATTATACTTGCTTTAATGAACTGAAGCTCTAAATTAAATCACAGGAAAGTAATTCCCCTATTGCAAATCTTTAAAGTTCAATCTAAGAATCCTGGATTACATTAAATTAATACTTGCAATGGGAAAGAACAACTATTCTGCAATCAGAGAACAGGACCCTTACTCTCAAACAGAGACTTTAGTACTAACACTCTTTTCATGAAAACAGTAATCCAGAAAACAATTAACTCTATCTAACAGAGAACAAAGACACCTAGTTCCTTTCTTTCTAAGCAGGAGCCTTGAGCCTTATTTATGTTTTAGCACACTTGTGAGGTTGAGGTTTACAGAGAACAGGGCAGTCTGATCTCAGGGATCCCTACTCAGAAAGGAAGGGATCCCTAACCCAGGTTCTGGCTAGCACCAATGAAAGTCTACATAGAACATGATGTTTTGGTTCTTTCCTTTCTGGCGAGGGCCATAACCCAATACACATGCTGCACTTACTTGAGGTAAGAGAAATGAAATCTATAGGAGACAAGGTGTTGTGATTCCTTCACATGCAGGGAACCCTTTAACCAAATATCACGTAGCACACTTGGGAGGTGATAAATCCTGACAAGGTGTTGTGATTCCTTCCCTATCGGCGAGACCTTTAACCAAGATCTACGGCTGTACACTTGCAGGTAAATGCGTCCCTACAGTGGTGGTTGCTTCACGTCTGGTGGGAACCTTTTATCCGAACCTCTGGCTAGCACACTTGCAGCCGGTAAATAGATTCTGAGGAGAATTTATGATATTCGATCCCACTTTAAATGCGAGACCTTTTAACAAATCTGCGCTGGCCTCATAGATCATCCGCACAAGTTTGGAGTAGAAAGTTACAGGATTCCATTCGATGCGAGCTAAGGCCGGTGTTGGTGTTTTCAGCAAGATCAGTAAAAGGTGTTTCGACCAAGCGACGGTTAAAACAAAGCGTGAGCGAGTTATACTAACACACTTCTAACTAATGGGTGAATCTTGTGGCGGTGGGCCCTCCCTTCTACAAGATTCCCCTGAAGCAAAGGATTAAGAAGGATACTCAAGCGATCTTATATATTCATCACGTGAGAATATCACATTACAGTTGGAAGAATAGAATAATATCACATTACAGATTGGAAGAATAGAATACGTCCCGCTTCTCTGGAGTTGCTTCAATACATCAAAACTTGGATATCTCGAATGGTGATTTCCTCTGATTTAAAGAGGAAATCCCTTCGATACAATCATTACAATGCATATATGAATCCTATCCTAAATCGGATCTTCTTTCTAAATTAGCATAGGATGTCCTAGTCTCACGCAACCGAATGCTTATTACAGGAACTGAACGAGGTATTGTTGTTACGGCTGGTGTAACAGCTTCTTCTCATCGTTGTTGATGTTGTTTCAGCATCGCAATTCATGGGCTGTTTCAGCCACGTGAATTTCACTCTGACTGCGTTTACCGCTAACTGTGGCGGCTTCCTTGTGTTTCAGCATCGTCGGTTCGGACAGTTTCCTCTGTGTTTCAGCATCTGCAACTCTGGTCTGTGTAACAGCTCTGTGTTTCAGCATCTGCATCCTCGAACTATAAGGCGGCTCCATGTTTCAGCATCTGCGACCTCGGACTGTGTAGCAGCTTTGTGTTTCAGCATCTGCGACCTCGGACTGTGTAGCAGCTTCGTGTTTCAGCATCAGTTATGTGTTTCAGCAATAGGCCTTAAATGCAAATCTGCAGTTTTGGACACTTATGCATTTCTAATCAATGGTTAAGTACGAGAGTGATGTAAAATATTATGCAAAACAGATTAAACATATAGTAATGAGAAGGGACGTTGTATACCTTTGAGATGATCAGATAAAGTGATAATATGAGTCTAAATGTAGGTGATCAAGAGTATAATGGTGGAAAAAAGTATAGGCAAAAAGGTACATTGTGTGGTCCTAACACTCTTCTTCCTCTTTCTTGTTCAATTCCTAAATCCTCCTCAGTGACATGAGAAGCTCTCAAATATGAAATAGTGTATATAGTTTCTTGGGAATTGCAGGGATCAATATAATCTCCAACTCTCCCATATCAACCTATGACATGTATTCTCCCATCAATCTATGGCCCATTTAAATTTAGGATTTGACCAAAACTTTCACTAGAAACTGAAAATTTCTAATGAAATCTTTGGCCAATTTAAATTTAGGATTTGACCAAAACTTTCACTAGAAACTGAAAAAGATACCTAGTGGAAGGACTCTATAATGAATCCCCATTGGGTAAAAATAAATAAAGGGTAATAGGAATCTACCCTTGTATATTCTGTAGATGATGTTTCCCACCCATTAAGAAGTGTGATGTAGACGTTGATATACCAATGACTTAAAAGCCAACCTCTGTACTTCTAGTCTATTTGCTTGGTTTCTCATCTAGGAAAGAGAATAAGATGTATGATTTGGTTAACTTGGATCCTTTTGAACTTATTTGTTATAATATCCATTAATCTCTAATTAATTTGTTAATTAATTTGAAAAATAAAGGAAAACAATGAAAACAAATAGTTGTTGGCGTGCAGGGGTAGACCCGGGGTTAATCAGTCAAATACCAACAAAACCATAGATACAAGGCCTTTCAACATCACTTACAGAGAAAGTGAAGTCTCAACCGAGGAATCTAGAGGGGATGTAGGAACTCTGCAATGCTGAGGGGAAGTGAGGCATCATTCAGTTCCTTTACTTACATGCAAAGTTCTCATTATTAATAGTTACTTTGTTATGAAACACAATCTATGCACAACATTACAATATCATATATGATCCATTTATTTACCATAAACCAGAAAACAACATAAATTGCAAACACACCATATCACATTGATTTACGTGGTTCACCCAAATTGGGCTACATCCACAACAATCAACTTATTATATTATTAATTAATAGATTTCTTACAACTATGCATTGCGCTACAAAATATGAAACAATAATATAATCCCAAAAATACCTAGCCATTATGTTGCAGTGCGAGTTTACTCCTCATTCATACCACATATTTCTTCCTTCGCTTGACTCCCTTACCAAAAATAATTCACAACTTACATGTACCATCACACACATGTAGCTCTCTCATCCCCCATCATTATTTCCTTTCTTACATATTTATACATACCAATAAGGCCAATCCTGTTACAAAAGTTGACAAACTGTCCCCAAACCCTACGGTTTATAACCCTTTTTTGCCTTCTGCGTGTTGCTTCGTTGCACATCCTTTTGTTGCGCTCTTTGAATCCTTGAAGTGTTCTTCTGTATTATGCTATGATCCATCTTCTAACTGTATTTTACCCTTTGATATCCTTTTGGAATAGATCCCAGAACTTATCCAAAATTCCTCTCCAATAGGTCCCCAACACTCACACGTGGCTCATCCTAAGCTACTTAGGCCTTCTTCCAGTGCATCGAAGGTTTCCTTCACCGTTGCGGGTGTCATACTACCAAATTTCACCTGTAGTATGCGCATTTCTTGATAAATTAAGAAATTCTCTATGGATAATGATGGAGTTGAATAAGTGTGGAACTCCTTCCTAACTTCCCTCTTTAATTTGGGTAGATGGTTTTCTTATTTCTTGAGTATGATAAATATCACCATACCCAGGTTCTTGTTGTGCATAAATTCATATTTTCATGTTCTTCATGTTCCTATGCTCCTTCTTGATGTGTCTCTGGTTTGTTTCTCTTCTGCCATGCTTTTGTGTTGCCTTTTGTTTTGTGCAGTCCAGTTATGGGAAAGTTTTCTAGAATGGGGTCGATTATTTCCATTCGCGAGACTTCCCACTACACCAACATTGTGGCATGATTACAAATCTATATAGTGGTGTTATGTGGTTCCATTGTCCTCTTCTATACCCTACTCGGCTTCTCTACCCTCCATTCTTTCTATGCATTATGCTCAAGTTCTATCCGACACTTGCCTATTCTTCCTATCGCAAATGGATACAAACCAATGGCTTTCTCTTTCTACTTATTTTATAGTAAGTTGTCCCTATGCATCCCTACTTCCAATATCATTTGAGTGTACTTATACTCATGTCCCACAACAATACTATGTCCTTTGGTATATTCTAGTCTGAATCGACCATCATGTACAAATCTTTGTCACACTCGCTTTTGTCGTCTTTTGATTGAAGTCAATTTCGAATGCTTTTCCTGTCGGTTTTAATTATGACTATGCACTTCCTTACATAATTTTATCCTACATTTCCAACTACAGTTTCCTTTCACACCTAAACTCTCCATCCAATCCACTAATGATTTCTTTTATTGATCCATTATTCCATATCTTTGGAGGATTCTCCATTCTATTTGGTAATCAATCAAGATCTTCTGCGTTTAATGGTACACAATGCTAATACTTCAATGTCATGATAACTCTTTATTGCATGTCACGTCATGTGGTATGTTTAAAGATTCTTAGGTGCCATCTACGTAGTCACGTCTGTTTATGCTATCTCTCCCATATGTGTTTCCTTCTACATATATTTCTCTTATCTGTGATAGTTTCCTGCTTTCCCTCTTTATGCATAACCAAAACTTATTTACCTTATCAACGCCTAACCTCTTTCATTTCATACTTTTCCCTAATTTTCTTTCTTTTTCTATCTTTTCCTTCCTATAGTACACTATGATACAATTTTAAACTATGTATCTCCTCTATTGCATGGAAGGACGGCCATCCTTATACAATTTTAGTTGGATCCCATTCACTAGTCCTTCCATGACTTGTCCATCCAACCTCTCTAGCTGGAAAACACCTGTGTCAGTCACGTGTCTAGTCACACATGGTACTAACCAGTATGTCTTGAACTTTCCTAGGTTTTGTAAGAACTTGTTGTCATAGAGTAGTAATAGATCCCCTGTTTGGAACTTCTTCTGCTTGATGTGTCTAGCATGCCATGCCTTTTCTCATGCTTTCTGTAGTTGTTGATTGAAACCTGCAATAAAGATGTCTTCCTCTAGTATTAATAACTGTGATATGCTTTATTCTAATGAGATGGAATCCATAATATATGTCATTGTTGCAATGCAATGACTCGGTATAAGAAATTCCATGGGCATGACTGCTTCTTGACCGAACGATAACTTAAATGGTGTATTTCCTATCAACTTCTTGCATGTAGTTCTATAAGCCTAGAGTACTACATGGATCTTTAAATCCCAGTCATCTCTCCCTACATTGCACACCTTGGTTAGTGCATTTTCCAGTATCTTGTTGAAGACCTCCATCGTTCCGTTTTCTTATGGGTGATATGGGGTGCTCTTTCTATGTTGTATCTGGAACTATTTTGTTAGTGTTGCAATTTTCTTGTTCAAAAAATGAGTCCCCTTGTCATTCATAAGTATTTTAGGACACCCAAAACTTGTAACTATGTTCTCAAACAAGAATCATGTTACTGTCTCTGCACTACAATCTATATCTGATTACTCTTCTACCCATCTTATCAAGTATTCTATCATAGTAATTATGTACCTAGCTCATGTTCTTCTAGTTGGTGGGTTAATTGGTCAGGATAAATCCACTACCCATTTTTCAAATGCTTGTAAGGTAACTTGCAGATTCAAGGGAATCTCATCCCTTCATGATGGTATTCCTACTCTTTGAGAAACATTGTAGCTTTGGTAGTATTCCTTTACGCCCTTATGGAGGGAAAACCACCATATCCCTACACACAAGATATTTTTCATTGTCACCTTTCCTACTTAATTTCCTCTTGCAATTCCATCACATGTTTTTGCTAAAATAATTGGTATTTTTTGTTCTAACACACATCGTCGCAGTATCCCATCTATGCCTCACTTATATAAGTTTCTTGCGATCAACTGGTAATCGACTGATCTGATCAATACCTATTTCTTCTAGGCTACTGTCATATTGGATGGATCCACTCATTTACCTAAGTACTGGACAATTTATGCAAAATGATCATCTACCATATTGACTGAAAATAATTGCGCATATGGTAGGCTATCATCTAGGTTACCTGCATCATCTCCTGTCAGAATCTGTGACAAATGGTATGGTCCTGCATTCGGTTTTCCTGGCTTCACGATAAGTTCAAAACCATACTCCTGGAACAATAACAACCATATGCATATCCTCCCCCCCAAAATTGGTTTGTTCACTATATATATGAGTGCATAATGATATGTATACATCTTGAAGTGGGATCCCAATAGGTAATGTATGAACTTCTGCAAAGCATACACCATTTCCAAGCCTTCCCTTTCTTTTATCGTGTAATTGTTCTCAGCAGTCGACAAATTCCTACTAGAAAATGCAATTGGATGATCTAACTCGCCTCCCCCGGGATGGGATAACACTACACCGAGTGCTATTGATGATGCATCCAAATGGAAGTGACCTCTTTTTTCCAATCTGGGAATACCAGTATGGGTGCAGTTACTATTTTTGGTTTCAATAAATCTAGACCCTTCTAACAGTCTTCATTCCACTGAAACTTGGCTTCTTTCTTTAGTAACTTCTTCATTGGGGTTGTGATCTACGCATAGCCTTTAATAAAGTTTTGGTAGTAACCTATATGACCAAATTTTGTTCTCATCTGTCACACTGATTCAAGTGGTAGTAAATTAACAATTATTGCTATCTTATCCAGATCAACTAACAAAACTTTCTTGCATACTACATGGCCTAATCGTATCCTAAATGATGCGTCGAAAATACATTTCTTCAAATTTAGCGAAATCTGATATTGTCTACATCGATCAAGCATCAACCTTAAATTTTATATGTGATATTTCAATAGGATAAATACATTCCATTCATCTAGGTATACTTCAAGAAACTGATGAATAAACTCCTTAAATGTTGTGAAAACTACTCTAGAAAACATAACAGGTGCATTTTTTAACCCAAACGACATCACTGTGTACTAGTATCTTCCCCACTCCATCACAAATGTTGTCTTCTGTCTATATTTGGGTACAATATTTATCTGATGGTATCTTGAAAAACTTCCAGTGAACGAATAAGCCTCCTATCCTCCTACGTTTTCCAATACTTCATCTGTAAAAGGGGGTCGGGAATGGATCATGTAAGAAAACATCATTCAATTTTCTCAAATCTACACAAATTATAATACCCCTCTCCTTTTTATCTTGAAACACCATCAGACTTATCCATTTAGATTCTGTGACATGCTCAATTATACCATCTTCTATCATCCTGTCAAGTTCTTTTTTCACTTTTTCCTTATACTTTGGATTTAACCTGTAGGGCCTATGTCACACTGGTTTAGAATCTGGTTTCAATGGAATATTCATTTCTCCTAATTCTCCAGCTATCCCCTTCATCTCTGAAAAGGTGATTGGAAAAATATATTGATATTCACACAATAAGTCTAGGATCTTTTCCATGGTCTCATCATTCCAATAATCCCCAATGTTTGCAAACTTTGTCTTCTCCTCCATGCCAATTTTCACGTTTTGTACTCTTAATGGATTCATGTATGTGTCATATTCAAGTGTTGGACTTGATATGTCGTGCTCCCCTTCAATTTATGATACATGTACATTTCTCATGTCTTATTCACATTTGTGGTAATGTTATAACATTCTAATAATTCATGTGGTGTGGTAGACTCTATGTGCGCACTATATGTAGGTACTAATTCTACTTGACCTTCCTCCATAAAAAAATTTCCTCTAATGACTTGTAATAATGCATCAACTAAATCTGACTCAACTTCAAAAGTAAATGTTACCTTAAACTTTTGGATGATCTCCTCCCAGTTTGTCATTTCGTCGGGCACTTCTAGCTCTGAATAAAAACTCATGGGAACTTTCTCAAACGTATGTATGAACTTATGTGTCCATTCCTGCTTCAACCCTTTCTTCCAATTTGTCATACATCGTGCCACATGGTCTCTTGGATCACTCATGCCTTTATACTTGGGAATATTATCCTCTATTCCAAACCTAATTTGCATCAACCTTTTTCACTGTTTCCAATCCTCTATCCCTTCCTTCAGGGTTTCCCATCATCTCATTGGGGTTACTCTCAATGCAACATCTAATTCTAACAACCTTTACTATTGAAGTATTTACAGCTCGAATTCATTAACAAAAGAACTTACCTCAATTAATCCATATAACTTTGGCATATCACATACCTCTGTTCCAATCCAGCACAAATAGTGAGTAATGCATGCACACCTTTTGGTTGATACTTCATGCAATCGATGTTTCCAGTGTTCAAGTCCTTCCTCTGAGTCTGATGCGCATGAGATTATGCTTCTCCAACTAAGTGCACCATTTGCAGTGGGATTGACATTTTCATCCATGCGCATTGCATATTATATAAGTTATCAATTTCCTTCCTTATGGGATCCACATATATTATTTCCTTCATAGGCTCTAATGGTGCAATCACTTTAAGCCTCCTCATTAAAAAATCATTTCTCTTTTCTTCGGGTTGATAATCGCCCGATTTTCGAATTTCCAATCTAGTCCAACAAAATTGGGGTATGGCTAACTATTATCCACAATCTCAATGACTTCAAAGTCAACAACATTGTGCACTCCATCTATATTCACAGGTACTCCAACAAGTTTCCCGATCAGTGTTATCTTATGCTAGTTAGACAACATCAACTAGATAGTCGACCATACTATGTTTGATTTCCCCATCATTTCCCACGTCTGTCTTGGGAGAAAATTGACGTATGATCCTAAGTCCAAGATGACATTATCCATGTCATATTCTCCTATCTGCGCACTTAATATGAACTCTCTCTTTGTTCTCTTCTTGCACAGGACTTGGTTCATTTCTTTCTGTGCCATAGGCACTTCTTTGTCTTGTGTAAACTGATCAATCATCTCATGTAGTGTATTCAGTGCTATCTCATCCTGCATCAATTATAAAAAAAAAATATAAAGTCCTTCAAAGTATTTACCTTGTTTATTGGTTTTTCTGTGATAGTGCGGTCATACACCTATGACATATCGTATACGGGTGGTGTCTTTGATGTTGAAGCTATCTATTATGGTCCTAGTATTTCTCTCCTTGATTGCTAACAAGTCTCCCTTTCTTCATGTCGATTGAATGTTGGCATGGGTTCATCTGTTTTTATTATCCATTCTTCTACTCCCTTTCCTTTCTTTGTTGTGTTTGGTCTGGTTCTTGTTCCACTGCACGTAACAACTGCTACTTTTGGTTGGTCTTCGTGTTCTTCAATGACTATCATCTGTAGGTTCTGGTTCTGATGATGTGTCTGATGTTGGTTCTGATTCCCTTTCACTTTCCACTTTTTTATTAAATTAGGATAAACTTTTGTCACATGATCCAAGGCCTTTCAATAAGTACATGTCGTGCAATGATTTTGGAAATCTCTTGCTAAATGTCCTGGTTGATCGCAATTGTAAAAAAATATTGTTCCTCTACCTCCTTGACTAAATCCTCCATGTCCTCGACCTCTATCGAAACCTCCACTTCCACCGTGATTAAATCCTCTTGGAGTTTTATACTATGGGATTCCTTCTTATGCTGTGAAAAAATCCTCCTGGATTATGTAGGCACCCGAAGTGCGCTCTCTCATCAAGTCGAATGCACAACAATATTTTTCATCATGTCCTACCGATTTGCAAAAGTTACAGAATAAATTTCTCAGGGTGCTCTGATATTTCTGTAGTAGGGGACAAGTAGTTAGATGATTCCCCCATGTATTACATATCTTGTAGTACCCTACTCCTATCAAGAGGTTTGGTGCTCCTTTGGCCATACACTGCATGAAGGCTACACACTCTTCCTTTCTATGGCCTTCTATATTGCATGTTATACACCAAACATGTTTGTTCTTCTCCTTTTCTTTTTTGTTATTTCTAATAATTGAATTCTCAATGTAGCCAACTGTGTATGTACCTACACCATCTCCTACATGAGATGCTTCTAATCTCATCGCGATTTCCAATGCTTTGGGCTGCGACGTGACCTTCTGTTGTGTTAACGGATAGCGAATGTGTGACAATAGACCCGCTATAAACCATGCTCGATGTTGTTCGTCGGGATTATGAAAGTTTAACCTACCCATTACATATTTAAACCTTTGGTCAAAATCCCACACCGTCTTGTTCTATACTTGCTTAATTTCCTTTAGCTCTATAATATATTGAGATTCAGATTCTAGCTTCCTGAATTCCTTTCGCAATGCTTTTCCGATTTATTCCAAAGTTCTTGACTGTCCAGTTAGTGTAGTTTTCTAAAACTTCATATACCACAAAAATTCTTTGCCTCTAAATGTCATGGCCAACTACGCGATTTTTGTCGCCTCGTCCTAGACATTCTTCATAGTCCATATTGTTTTGCATACAAATAGGTGTTTCTTAGGGTCCTCTAACCATGTTCCCTAAAACTCATGCATTCTCAATGTATGATTTACTTCTTCCATTGTATTAGGTGTTGTAATTACCTTTGTTGTTGTTGACTAGCTCTGGCTTGCTATACTATTCCCTCTATTTTGACTATTGATCTAACTTCCTCCACTTATTACAATTGCTCTTGAACAAGCTTCATTTCCTACTTCAATTCTTAATGATGCACATGAGGTTGTGGGTTTGATGCAGATTCTAATATGAGATGGAATTCATTCTTCTACTGGATAGTACTGAGGATCTCTTTCTTTAATTTTCCTTTCTTCGTTCTGTGTGATTTGAAGTTCTGCGCAGGGTTCACTTCCCTCAAATTCTTTGTGTTCCTCTCCTTTTCTAGCCACAATATCCTTCTTGTTGTATCTAAACCTTTTTCCACAATGAAGTACTACAATATGTTCATTTGAGCCAGTATCTTCTCTCGACATCCTCAGTCCATTCACTCATCCCTCCCACTCTCATACCTTCCTACAGTAATCCCCCAGTTCCCCTATGTGTGTGAAGATGATTAGTTATCATATTCCATCCTCATGACATTCTTTTCACACAATATCGTCTTTATCCAAGTAGATAATTCATTCAATTATCTTCCATGTGGACCTTTTAAAAATTCACTCTACGCGACACTATAAGATTGGGTACAATCTATTGCAAATTTTGTAATATAACCCCCGAGTATATTGTTCAACCATAAATATACTGCATCAGAAACCTTATTCCTTACTATATTGATTTGTCTAATCAATTCAGGAGTCCAATTTCTTGGGGTTTCATCTCTTTATCTCCCAACATTCTCCACTAACCTTCCTAACCATTCAGGAAATATAATCGAAAATTCACCAAAGAAAATTTCATGCAAATATGTGAAAATATACCTTCGTAACCATTGTTCATCGGTGATCCTATGGTTTCTATTCTATTTTATATAAAAGTCTCACTAATTTTTTTCCTACCATTCTTAAATTTCTTCTTTATTCAACCTCCAAAACATTCCCCTTAATTACAGTTCCTGGTCCCGACAACAGAACCATTTTTTGGTGCGCAGGGGGCAGACCTAAGGTTAATCAATAAAATACCAAAAAAAACCTTAGATACCATCCCTTTCAGCATCACCTGTAGATCAAGTGAATTCTCACCCAATTAATATATAGGGTTTGTAAGAACCAATGTTCTCCAGTGCTGAGGGGAAGTGAAGCATCATTCAAATCCTTTACTTACATGCACAGTTCTCATAGTTAATAGTTACTTTGTTATGAAACATACTCTATGCACAACATTACAATATCATATATGATCCATTTATTCAGCATAAACCAAAAAACAACATAAACCAAAAACACATCATATCACACAAATGTGTGTGGTTCACCTTGTTATACACCATTTTGTCACACTTTGCTAAGTTTCGTAAGTGTCGCACTTCACTTTGCTAAGTGTTGCAAGTGTCACACTTCACTCTGCTCAGTGAATTTAGTATAGAAAATTCCATGGTCCATTATGATAATTGTTGTACCTTATTTGTTGCACTTTTCCTAAGTATCTCATCCTCAACACCATTCATGAATGATCCATTACATTCCCTTGAGCATTAGGAAGAAGAGGACACCTTTAAACCCTAACAATTTGGCCTTTTTTACTCTGTCCTGGATATGTTTGACCATGGACGCCCCCTTTCCATGCAGGGGGGGAATCCATAATCCTGTTATAATGCTAGGGGGGTGTCATGCATGCCTTGTACACCTCCCTGGAATCCATGAATCTAGGGGGAATCTTCAAGGAATTTTTGGATGGTTCTGGGTTTGTTTTCTTGTTTGCATCAAGATATGATTTGAGCCTTCTTCCATCCTATATTGGAGCAAGTATAACCATGAATATAATTAAAATCCTAACCTAATCCACCTTATCCTCAACTACACTTCTGGTTTATCCTAATAGTTATCCCTTCATGCACCTATATAAATAGGCCATTTCAAAGTAGGAAGAGGGATGGAAAAGAAGGAATACATAAAACCTATGATCTTGTGAAAGAGAACCAAACCTTAATGAAGAAGTTGAGTTGGATTCATGTTCAAGGGCTGAAGAAAGAAGCTTGGAGGATTGAAAAATAATCAGGTTGTAAACTTCTCGCTTTTCATTGAATATAAGAACTTGGCCTATTTATCTTATACTTTCTCGTTCATTTATTATCTATTTGATTACTTGGTGTAAGTTATCAATTCGTAGGGTTTCTATTACCTAATCATAGATAATAGTAGGAGAAGGTTTCTATGTTATGGCAAGTTTGACTTCATGAGGGAGTTGCTTGGATTGGAGCTCAACCATTGGAGTAGCGAGGATAAATGTCAAAAATCAGGTGCACGTGCCTTATCCTCTTCTCTCTCAACCCTCCCATAAGAAAATATAATATTTAGTTAGGAGGATGTTAGTGTCCATTTGTTAGAGGTTGTCTCACTTGTAGGAAACCCAAGTGAGGGGAACTCAACCTGTCTGCAGGGGGAGAATTCTCACCATAGTTAATTGGAAATACCATTGGGGAGAACCATCTAGTTATTATTTGATTTATATCTCTTTGAATCCTTTTAATTTGTCTACACTTTGCTTCTTTTTATTTGGCACCCTTCTACTCATCAAAACCCTGATTTTTTTCTGAGAAATTTTGTCAAATTTGAGCCTTTAGGACCTCTACAGAGTGTCCATTACCCCTTGGAAGCCCCTTGTATAACTACCACATAGAATCCTAGATTCTTCTTTCTAGGAAATTTAGTAGCGTCCATCACCCCTTGGATGCCCCGTCTTCCATTCTGGAGGAGCGTGCTCCTATAGCAAACTAGTTTATGAGCCCTATTTTCTACTTTTTCCCATATTTTGCTCAGTTTCTCTGTGATTGTTTGAGGTTCTTTTTTAAGTCTCTGTGATCATATCTAGATGGTTGGTTGTGATTTATAATATATTTTATTAAGAGGTTTTTTTTTATTTTTTCCTCATCCTCTTTTCATCTTGCTTGCGTGTTTGATCTTGCCTAGTCTTTTACCCCAGAGGCTCCTAGTTTGTCTTTGACTTTGCTTGATTGAGGATCTGACTTTTAACACTCATTTTCATTTCCTTATTTTGAGTTTTCATTGGTTAATTGGTTTTGATCCCTTTCATATTCATTGGAACATCTCACTTTTTTGGATGATTAGGACTCTCTCGTTCACCACAACCCTGTTTCTTGTTACTCATTTTTTGAGGGTTTTCATGAGTGTTTGTCCTCATTCTCCTTTGTATATTTGAGTCCTTGATTGAACAAGTTGTCTCACACTTGTAGTATTTCAATTCTCATATTTTTTAGTCCACTTTGTTTGATTAATTTGGTGCCTCGTATTTCTTTGTCTCGAACATAGATCTCTTTCATTTCTCTTAAAATTTAAGAAGCAAAAAAGTTTGCATATATCCTTGCATACATTATCAAACAAATAAGTTTTTTGCATTCCTTAGGAATTTGTTTTGGTACAAATTTGGAAGAAGATTTAGTTTTTCATGCACATTTTGGTTTTCAAAAACATTTTCTTGGTTGTTTGGCATCATATTGATCCTTGAAATTGAAATTTGCATAGTTTTGAGTTATTTCTTGTGATAAGAAGAATAGAACTCTTCTCCTTCCCATACATAGAATTCATCGAAAAGAACATATTACATCTCATTATTTTGCATTATATTGGAGTCGAGTCTCTCACACCTCATCAGATTCATCTCTATGAACCGTTTGAGTAAAAATCCATTATAATCAACCACGTGCTAATAAAATCAACTAGAACATTTTTTGGTTTTACCACAAGATTAAGGTCTTTGGACTAGGTAAAGTGAGTAAACTGTGAAATATTACTAAACAAATTGTAGAACACTAGCGAGTGAACAAATCAAAATTTCATATAAGCATATCCAGGAAGCCCCTCTCACACATGGGATAAACATGAGGTTGCATGTAGAAGAACAACGGAGATTTCCCCTCCAAATCTTGACCAATCATAGAGAATAGAGCGTATATTGGGGGGTTTTCTTGAGAAAATGTTGTTTTCATATGATATTGGTGCTTTGTGAATCTCAAATCTGTTCGGGGTCCTCTGGAGCCTTACCAGTCCACTTGTATTCATTTCTCTTGAATAACTTAGAACTTTGATATCTTACCCATATGTTTGGTCTCGAATGTCGATTGTACCCGCCTGGACACTGACTACGAGTTGGTAACCTTAGTGGATTTTCCTAGGTATCTACACAGGTGACTTTGGGGGGATTCCCATGGTACCTAGGGTAGACGTCATATCACATTCTCAGTACCCATGGAGGGTGATACCGTGGAAGCGAGGGTTGCTTGCATCGAGAAGGGATGTTACGTGGAGGTCGGGGTAACTACTTTCCATTTCTTCGATGATGACTTGAAATATCGTCTTTGAAAGATCCTTGAACCTACTCTTGCTTGGTTGATTTCTTTTTTTTCTATTAGGGGTGTGTTTCTTTGACTTTCATAGTCGGCCTTAGGATCAAAGTTTTTATATATTACAAGGTATGGAACATTACGTTCTAGAACCTCAACCCAATGTTTCTTATGAAGGAATGATCAAGGATCCAAATTTTGAGACCGAGAGCATAACTCTTGGAATTGACCATCACGTAGAAGAACCAATCACAACCTTTGTAGAAATCATTTCATCTTACATGGATCCTATTTTTAATGATCCTCTTGGCCCATCACTCCTTGGTCCATCATCCACGAGGTATGTTGATGCTTTTTATTCTTTTATATTACCGCTCGGTTCCACCATTACATCATATTTTGACACAAACCCATCATCTATTGGTTTTCCTAAACGACTTGGGAATTTATCTTTTTCCACAACTCTTGTAGTTCATACTACTGGTGCTTCATCTTTACCAGAAACATTAGTGACCCAGGTAATCCCAACTCAACCGCTTGTGCATATATCTTCCTTTGCACATGGGTCGGGCAGTATTCCTACTTCACTACTTTTGCACATGCACACACCAAGTTCTTTACTTGGTCGTCCCATCGGTCAGATGGCCAACAATCAAGTCATTCATACAACCATGGTTCCACAAGCTACTCAGCCTCCATCTCAACCATCGCATATTAGTACACCCTACATTGGAGGTCAATCTTCAATGGGAGGCCAACCTTCAGCTGGGGGGTAACCTTCAATTGCAGTGAAACTTTTTACTGGGGGGAAACCTACATGGTCACAATATCAACCTGAATGAGGGCACTCTACTTCTTATAGTCCTTTTATCCCTAATACCACTGGCCTATATCCTGGACATCTGTTTTGATAAACTGTTAACCCTTTGTGGGGTCAAGCCAACCCACCATGCATTCTTCTGTAAGGAACTTTTCCATTTCAATTTGTAAACCCCATGATTCCAACGCAATAGTCCCTGCAACCTCAATACATGGGGGGACCATCAGGTCAATCAAATTATGTAGGAGTTCCATATGTTCAGTCACAATATATGGGTGGACAACTAGGACAACCATCTTATATGGGAGGACAGTTTGGACAACCTGGGAAACCACCATATATGAGAGTACCATCTAGATATTCCATCTTGCCGCAACCTAGATACAGTCCTACTAGTGTTCCCATGCCATGTGATTACCACCAGTATCCATAGGAAAACCGACAACTTCCATTCTTGGATATGTTAGATTTGCTAGATCTATCATATTTGACCAATGATCCCATACAACATGCTCCATTTTGGTCCGCCATCCTTGACAAATTACTATTCAACATCCTAAAATTTGACTAAAAAATGGGGAAGATCTTAATAATCATGTTGTGACTTTCCATTTATTATCTTCTTCCAAATATTTGATGGACGATTCCATATGTCTTAGGATTTTTCATAGAACACTTACATGTACTGCAACGAAATGATATATTGAGTTGTCACATATGTTATGAGGAAAATCACTCTATGGCATGGGGTAAACCACAACAAACAGAATGACTGCATATATCAACTCTAATCCCAATTATGCTATATAAATGAAAATGCTAACAAGACAAGATAAAGATCTTACCTCTTTCATACGTTTGATGAAGACCACCGTTGAGCATGGGACTCAAAGATTTATACCTACAAATTGTCCTCAACAACCAATATACGCAAGCATGTGGTGATAATATATAATGTTAGCACATGAAATAGCATAATCCATTAATATTCATAACAAATATGCCCATGGAATAACAATTCAAATATTTGCAAGATATCAATTGGACGAGAAAATAGTATTTCTATTAAAAACGATCAACAAAAATGTATGAGTGACAAACTTTCACCTCTGCACATCTCAGAATTGAGAAACTAAGTCCCTTACAGTTGGGCCTCCACCAAAGGCAATCTCAAATAAGAGAGACAATGAGGTTCTCCATCAAATAGGGAAGATCTTGGGGGATGAACAATGTGTTCAAACTTTAAAGGACAAAGGGATGCAAACTCAATGTGAAGTAAAAATTTCTCCAGATTATATTTTCTCTCAAAATTTGAATTCTCTCCTCTTCATCAATTTGGATATGGTCCAATTTTAGCNGAAGGGTCGAGTCAGAACGTTTCCAGTATATGGAAGGTCAAGGATCATGGATCTCGTGAAGTGACATGGAAACCCGACACAATTTTTAATTTTGAGCACCAAACGTGATGTACGCAGGTTGTAGTGGTGAAACCCGCATATACGCATGTTGTCTAACTGGTAGGGTGCGTATATGTGGAAACATATGATTTTTTTGGATCTAGGAAGTGGAAAAGGGGACTTCAAGTCTGCATAGGGAAATAGAAAAGGCCTTCTAAGCAAGTTTCATGGGGTCAATAAAAACTTTCTATAACATATTCCCCCTAATGTGTGAGGTTAGAGGAGTATCTACGATGGCTGAAATACATTATAATTCCCAAAAGTGGAGTAATGGAGACTCAACTGGAAGAACTAGTTACTCATAAGAATAATAATTCAAATATTTGCAATATATCAATTGGATGAGAAAAGAGTATTTCTATTAAAAAATTATCAACATAAGTGTATGGGTGAAAAAATTCCATGTCAGTACGTATCAGAACCAAGAAACTAAGTCCCTTCCAACTGGGCCTCCACCACTTCAATCCTCCACCAAAGGCAAGCTCATATAAGAGAGACAGTGAGATTCTCCATCAAAGAGGGAAGAGCTTGGGGGTTGAACAATTTGTTCATACTTTAAAGAACAAAGGGATGCAGACTCAATGTGAAGGGGAAATTTATCATGAGTATCTTTTCTCTCAAAAGTTGAATTCTTTCCTCTTCCACAGTTTGGATTTGGCCTAATTTATATCCTTCAAATGGACTTGAAGGGCCAAGTTGGAACATTTATCATATATGGAAGATCAAGGATCATGGATCTCATGATGTGACATGGAAACCCGACACAATTTTTAATTTTTAGCACCAAACTCGATGTACGTGGGTTGCAGTGGTGCAACCTACGTACACGCATGTTGTCTAACTCGTAGGGCATGTATATGTGGAAAAATATGATTTTTGGCTCTAGGAAGTGCAAAAGGTGACTTCAAGTCTGCATAGGGAAATGGAAAATTCCTTCTGAGTAAGTTGCATGGGGTGAGGAAAAACTTGCTATAACAACGTAACTCCTTTGTTGACTTTAATTCTCTTGCCATGGTTTTCCTGATGCATTTTTAGTTGCCTATATGGTATGAGACCAACACAAATATTATTACCTCGCTCCAGAAATCCTCCTCCACCCACATATCTGATCATATTCATCAGTGGATATGGTGGAAATGATTTATTAAAGCTCCCATTTCGGACCAACTCCTCATGGATTGGTTTACAAAGTCTCTCTTGCCTCCCATCGCCTGTGATGTTGATTTGGGAAATGTTGTTACTGAGGAGAAGAATATCATCCATGCACATTATTTGGACTTTGTCTAATCCTAGTCTATCACACTTTATGATGTGATCCCTAATGCTCCTCATCCATCAAACGATCCAACAAATCCTACTCCATAACCAAGTTTCGTTTTGAATTCCAAAACTACTTCTGCTCCTGATCAAACCTATGAGGTGAATGCGATCCAATCCTCTTCATCTCAACAACTAGGAGGTAAGAAGAAAAACAAGGGTAAATCCAAGAAATATTTTAACCAACAAAATAATCCTAAGTCTGTCGATACTCAACCAACTAGGAAACCTAAGTTTCCTTGTATGATTTGTGAGGAAGACCACTACACAAAAGACTGCACTCATCGTGAGGTAGTCGCTAAATTTATGAAGGGTACCTACCAACCGGTTCAACAACAAAATCTAGTTGTGCAATATCTTACCCCTCCGCAAGGGGGAAACACAGGTCAGTCCCACCATGGGGATGCTTCCACGAGCACCTATGTGGTGTACATGTTTAATGAGGTTAATGTGACAACTCGAGAAAAAACTTATGCCACTCCTCCAAGTGATCAAACTAAGGGAAAGGCTGTCAATTATCCCTCCACATATACTCATCCTCCATCTTCCAATCCTCTTCAAATTGATAAGCCAACCTCTGATGCAGTGTTGCACCTGCCTAAGAGCGTAATTAAAAAAGAGACATTTAATCCAAATTCTTGCGCTTCCCAAAATTACAACATCATTGACTATTTGGTGCAAGTGCCTTGTTCTATGTTATCCCTCGAAGTTCTACAGAACTGTCCAAGTCAACGTAGAACCCTTTTTTCATCCCTTGGATATATGGATCTAGAGGCATCGAATCTGGTCACGTTTAATCTAGATTACTTTAAGGAGAGGCTCTCCCACCACTTACCATTCCAAACTCAAGTTTTGGTTGGTGGAAATAACGTCCATCGTATTGTCTTGGATGAGGGAGCCTCCACCTGTGTCATGTCTTTTCCTTTTTGGAGAGCCCTAGGTTCTCCTAAACTTACCTCATCTCTGACCACCTTGAAAACATTTGATGGACGTGGTTTCCAACCTCATGCACTCTTGTAATATTTTGTTGTGACATTGAAGGGTAAAATTGTTTCAGTCGATATCGAAGCAGTTGATGCACCCATGGATTACAATTTGTTACTTGGTCGTATTTGGTTCTATGTGATGACTGTCATTGCATCTACAATGTGTCACATCTTTCGATTTCCCCATCAAGGAAACATTATCACTGTTGACCAACTAGACTATATAACTCCACATCTCTACAATGCTACAACGAATGATGTCCCTTTTCTAGGACAGTCTAATCTTGAGAGTGTACAAGTATGTCTCCTTAAGGGTTCCTCGCTCATGGGTGTTTTTCCTTTACCTACTCCTACCATCCCATAGGTTTCCATGTTAAATATTATTTCAACTCAGCTGCAACACTCCATAGAATTATATGATCCTTTGGTAGTACCTGGTCTTGACGATCATAGTTCATTGTCTCTGTCAAGCTCATTAAAAAATGAAATATACCCCCCTCCATTCCAATCGAGTCTCTCTCTCGATCGCATACTTGAACCTTCTTTTCCTCTTCCTAGTGAAAAAATTCCTATTAGTAACCAACCGCCTAAATGAGGAAAGAAGAAAAATCTCCATAGGAAACGACGCTTGGAGGGTAGGTTTCCATCCTCTAGGAATCATGTTGGAGCACACCCACTAGCTTATGTCATGCAAGATGGGAGAAAAAAATCTATAGAGAGACAAACTACTAGGTGTGATCCTTGTTTGTGGGTCATTCCCATCATAACATAGTCATCTTCTCTGGAACGAGCTTGTTCTTTCTCATGCTCATAAATACATGAGAATGAGTTATCGAGCTCAGTCTTTATTCTTTCTTGAGCTCATTAATACATGATAATCGGTTACCGAGTAAACTTTTATCTCTTTTTCAAAATCGTAAAATCTATATGAAAAAGGAACTCTTTGGAGTCTCCTTTAATCTCTTTTCAGACTCTCTAAACATGAAAATATTGTCGAGTGAGCTTGTTTCCTTTCACACTTGTTAAAAGGATTAGAAAAGGGCATCTTTCGTGTGTTAGTTTACCCTTTTTTTGGCCTCGTTAGACTAATTACAAAAAAGGAATACTCTAGTCAAGCATGATTAGAATAGTTCTCCTAGGTATATTTTATACTTTTTTGGACCTTGGGGACTAACTTTACGAAAAATTCCATTGTGGAGTCTTCTTTATTGAATCTTTTCATACTCTTGAAATATGAAAATACCATCGATTTTCTTTCCTTGGAATCGTAAAATATACACAAGGAAGGACCCATCTAGGACCGAACCCTTCCTTCTTTAGGTTTGTTAAACACATGAAGATGGGACTCATCGAAGATTAATTAACCGAGCATTTGTTATCCTCCTCGAGTACGCTAGAAAATAAAGAGGTATTCAACTATGCGGGTGGGGGAAAAATTTGAGAAGTGGGTCAAGTCTTTCATTTATGGCAGCTTTATGTCGCCCTTGGACATGGCACTTGTTTGAATCCCATGTGTCATACTACTCTTTTGAATATTTCAGAAGAGAACCCTTGGTTGTCGTCTCATTCCATGCATCTTCATACTCTTTCAACTCCTTCGAAGAGATCCATTGGTTTTCGTCACATCACCATACTTAGTCTTCATGCTTTGGTGAGTCAATGCTTCCAAGTCATTCATTATGTTGCCATATCTTCAAGGGAATTCAACCTCTAAATTTTCACCCATGTGTCAGTTCACCATTATTTGATCCATCACTATTCATCATTATCCTTATTCATTTCATGTCAATGATGGTGGATATATCATGGCCCTCCTTCGACGAGTCTATTTTCTTCGACTTCAACACATCATCCAGGAATTAGACTTAGAAACTAGTAATACCTTGGAGTCTGCATGCCTCAATGGAATATTTCCTCGCTTTCAACAATGGGTTTTACATCATTGACCCTTGATCGATCGATTCCACAAGTGTTTGACTTCATATCATCTATTCACATTCGATGGAATGTACTTAGAGTACCTTGGGAGTCGTTGTCATCATTGGTGATTTCCCTCACACTTTTTAATGGTATACATCATTGATCGATAATCGGGTGGTTTATACCATGTTTGACACCAATACCTCTATTCACATGGGTAGGTTCATACTATTCAGGATTACGATTGAAGAACATGGGGCGAATATCCAATAAACACTAATTTTTTTTATCTACCTTCCCCAAGCTGCGATGGAGATTATGAAGTTGTGATATATATTATGACATAGATCCACATTGTATTGGTCTGTGGCTATGTTCTTTCATGTTGTAGCTCCACTGTGTACAATATCGTGGCTACATTTTGATCAAGTCATGAAGATATGGATCCATGTTGTATGTTCGGTGTCCATATCCTTAGTTAGTACTTTCATGGATACGCAGTGTATTGGTCAATGACCATGCTTTGAGTTAGATGATTCCTAGTATGGGTATGTTAAGAACAAAATATCAATATAGCATAGAAAACCTCATAAAAAGTACTCAACTCCATGAAAAAGAGATAATTTCAGATAATAAGCCTCTTTGAGGGGGCAACCTCCTTTTACCCCACTTAAATGTTCAAGTA
>SNQJ01S0011990.1:123875-139400 GCA_010110895.2 Picea sitchensis
GAAGTATCCATGTGATTGGGTCCTTGCCATCAAACTTCCTCATATCAATATTAGGAACATGGTTGGTCTTTAAACCAAAGTTGGAGTTTCTCCATTCTTGATTCACCTTCCTTGTGTCCTCATCATGAATTTCATGGGATGCATTTTCACTTTCAGGTGTCTTCTCTGTTATAAAATTTTTCAATACTTCCATGATCTCCCCTTTTAAACCCTTCATCATCTATTGTAGTCCATCTTTTGTTACTATATTCTTTTGTAAATCATTTATGTCCCTACACATTTTTTCACCTTCATAAAGAGTCCAAGTAGGATTTTCTGGAGGCTTATTTGGTGTAGAAGTTCCCTTTTTGGGTGGCATGTTGGCCAAGTATCACTTTTTTGAACCTTGATTTTGAGGTGGTTCTGCTAGACACTATTTATTCAGTTGTATCTCCAAATTTTTGGCCCTTCTAGGTATGGAACTTTCTTTTATGTAATTCTCTAATATTTCTTCTCTGCAATGCCACAGGTCTGATCAAAATTGGATGTGCCAAGTGGAATTTACGGCAACTTCCCCACAACTTGTTGATTTTTGGCCTTTCCAAGAGATCTCACTTGTATAGTGTGCCCCACACAAAATAATTGATATACAATTATGAAACTCATACCAAAAATACTACATACTGTCCACTATCCAATGAAACTAGTCCCACTCAATTTGGATACTCTAGGAAGAAGTTATGATTGTTTTACCTGGAACACCTTCTTGAGACTAATCATATACCCTATCTTACACAAGGTGTATCTACAAATTTGAGATGACCCAGAAGTTGAAATTTTTACCACATATACCTTACTAATTTTTGTAAATATCCTCCAGAGTTTAGAGTCTGAAATGTTACAGAAAAGTTTTTATAGCGAAAATTCCGCAATGACTCAGTTCAGGATGATTCCAAAAGCCTATCTTGTACAGGCTATATCTATGAAATTATAGGGCCTCAGGAGATGAAGTTTGAACCCAACGTACCTTGATCCATCTACTAAATATCTTCCAAGCCATTCCTTCTAAAACGTTGTAGAAAAAAAGTTATACCAAAAATTCCAAGGTGCCTCAGATGTAGCAGCGAAACCCCAAGACCTTGAGCTCTGATACCATATGTTAAGAACCAAATATCAATATAGCATAGAAAAACCTCAGAAAAAGTAATCAACGCCTTGAAAAAGAGATAATTTTAGATAATAAGCCTCTTCGAGGGGGCAACCTCCGTTTACCCCACTTAAATGTTCAAGTACAAGATGATTCAAAATGAAAATGTATCCTTGGTATATATAGGAGACTAGGAGGTATAATTACAACTAATGGACTAAAGCCAACATAAATAAAATAAAATTACTAATATAATATGCCCCAATTAAGGGGTAATGAGACAATATTAGGGCTTAACAGGGTATGCCTACCTCAGGGATCATATATGTATATTAATGTATGTTTGCTTATTTTTTCGACAGGTCTTCTGAATTGAGTCCCTTGATTCCACATTATTACAAAGTGTTTCGGCCATAGTTTTTCTCTTTTATATCACACTTTAGGGGGCATATTTTATACACCATTTTGTCACATTTTTCTAGGTGTCATAAGTGTCGCACTTCACTTTGATAAGTGTCACAAGTGTCGCACTTCACTCTACTCAGTGACGTTAGTGTCGCAAATTCCATGGTCCATTATGCTAAGTGTCGTACCTTATTTTTTTCACTTTTCCTATGTTTCTCCACCTCAACACCATGCATGAATGATCCATTACATTCCCTTGAGCATCAAGAAGAAGAAGACACCTTTAAACCCTGGAAATTTGGCCTTTTTCACTCAATACCAACTTTTTTTGCCATGAACGCCCCCTTTCCATGCAGGAGGTAATGCATACTCTTATTATAATGATAGGGGGGCATCATGGATGCCCTGTACACCTATTTGGGGGAGCATCCAAGAAGTTTTGGTCAAAATCCATGAATCTAGGGGGAATCTTCGAGGAAGGTCTGGATGGTTTTGGGTTTGTTTTCTTATTTGCATTAAGATATGATTCAAGCCTTGTTTCATCCTATCTTGGAGAAATTATATTCATGAAGATAATTCAAATCATAACCTAATCCACCTTATCCTCAACTACACTCCTGGTTTATCCTAGTAGTTATCCCTTCCTGCACCTATATAACTAGGCCATTTCAGAGTGAGAAGGGGGATGGAAAAGAAGGAATACATCAAACCTATGATCTTGTAAAAGAGAGACAAACCTTTGTGAAGAATTTGAGTTGGATTCATTTTCAAGCGTTGAATAAAGAAGCTTGGAGGATTGGAACATCATCAGGTTGTAAACTTCTTGCTTTTCATTGAATATAACAACTTGACCTATTTATATTATATTTTCTCGTTCATTTCTTGTCTATTTGATTATTTGGTGTAAGTTATCAATTGGTAGGGTTTCTATTACCTAATCATAGATATTTGTATGATAAGGTTTCTCTATTCTTGTAGGTTTGAATTAGTGAGGGTGCTACTTGGATTGGAGCTCAACCATTGGAGAAACAAGGAAAAATGTCAGAAATAAAGTGCACATACCTTCTCCCCTTCTCTCTCAACCCTCCCACAAGAAAATAGAATATTTAGTTAGGAGGATGTTAATGTCCATTTGTTAGAGTTTGTCTCACTTGTAGGAAGCCCAAGTGAGGGGAACTCAACCTGTCTGTAGGGGGAGAATTGTCACCACACACCCAACTTGGGATACGTCCACAACAACTGAATTCTTATATTATTCATTAATATCTTTATTACAACTATGGATTGCGCTAAAAAATATGAAACAATAATATCATCCCAAACCTTCCTAGTCATTCTGCTACAGTGTGAGTTTACTCTTCAGTCATACCACATATTTATTCCTCTGCTTGATTCCCTTACCAAAAATCATTCACAAATTATATGTACCATCACACACATATAGCTCTCCCACCCCCACTCATTATTTCCTTTCTTACATATTTATACATACTAATAGGGCTAAGCATGTTACAAAATTGGACAAAGTGTCCCCCAAAACCTGTTACAAAAGTGGACAAAGTGTCCCACAAAGTACGTTACAAAAGTGGATAAAGTGTCCCCAAACCATACGATTTATAACCATTTTTCATCTTCTGCGCACTAATCCATTGCACATTCTTTGTTCACATTCTTTGACTCCTTGAAGTCTACTTCCTTTGTGCACTCTGGTCCATCTTCTAACTGTCTTTTACCCTTTGATATCCTTTTGGCACATATCCTAGAAGTTATCCAAAATGTCTCTCCAATAGTAGCCCATCAATTTTTATAATCTTGATCTAAAACTTATAATAGTTGTATCATGTCACCGTACTAGGAATAAAAATAAAAATAAAAATAAATTGTAAAAAATAGATACTTAAATATCTAATACAAATAAGAAATTTTTAATTGAAACAATGTATTAAAAAAGGTTTGGGGTGGTAGGTGCAGGATGGATTATCATCAACCCTATATGAACAATTGAATATTCATTTTCTTGGAGTCTTGACACATCAACTAACAATCATGCTGAAGCATATGCATTTCTGCAAGGTATGAATCTCACGAGTAACCTACACACATCAAGATCAATAGTGGTAGGAGATTCCAAAAAGGTTATAAGAAACGTGGTTCTAAACACTTCTCCCCTTGATTCTCAATTGGAATATGTAATTGAGAGGATTTGGCAAGTTAAAAGTTCAATTGCAAAGGTGAATTTCTACCATGTTCTTCAAGAAAAAAATCCTATTGCATATTGTTTTTCCAATCAAGCTACATTAAAAAATATGGGGTGTATCATCATTAACAACAAGGAATACTATCAAACCATACCATGAATGCAATGGATATATTCACATGCATAACAAATTTATGAGGGCACATAACCCATTGTAAGGCTCTCAATCCACAAGATAGGGAGACTAAGGTGAAGCGACTGCTCCACTATCACATGCTACACCTCATTCCCTTGCATGTATATGAAGTAATAAAAGAAAATTGGCACAAGAAATTTGGGACTATGGCACATGTATTTTTCTTCTTTAGGAGATGGATTTATGTTATCTTATGGATTTTTCTGGTGGGAACTTGTATAGGCATTTTTATTGTGTTCTCAATGAAATTTATTGACTTTATAGGTGAAAGATACTTTTCCCTCTCGATGTTTCGAGGAATTGGTCCCACAATTTGTCACTATGATTAGGGAGGATTTTAAAACCCTATAGATTGTAGTTAAAGAGCCTATCCCTAAAAGGGAATTTGGGAGGAAAGATAAGGCTAGTAAGGCTAAAATATCTAGGATAAGGAGGCACAAAAAAAGGTACAAGTGGAATAAGAGGACCAAGAATCAGAAAAAAAACATTAATCAAGATGGGTACCCCTGAAAACAATCCCTTGAAAATTAGATATAAGAGTTATTCCATAGGAAGAGGGGGGTAGACCTCTAAAAGGAGAGATAGAACCAGATCATAGAAAACCAAAAATATGTTGATCACTTTCCTCTCCACTATAGTTGTAAATTTGGAAGAATAACCTAGGCCCATCAATAACCTCATTAATCTATAGGAGGAAAACAAACTAGAATCCTCCAAGAGGGATAAACAACAACACATAACCTCATGCATGAATTGGAAGAAGCCAGGGATAAATATCTTAAGTGGGAAAATATGTCCAAGGATTAAACCAAAATAGAATATTTTGATGGGAAAGGTGACCTATTTCACCTTGAGTTGCATCTTTCCAACCTATAGGAGAAGTTTCAGAATATGAAAGTGCAGCACACAAACAACATGGATGCCTATTTTTCTCTTTAAAGACTATGTTATTCAAGTTGTAAATTAGTTTATTCTCTCGTATATCCATCAAAGGGAATCCAAACATCCTTGATTTTCTTAAAAAAAACTTATCCTAAAATCCACATAGGGTTTCACTTAAAATAACTAGTGATTTTTGCTTATGTAGGGGCCAACTCCAAGAAAACAAGGGAGTGATAAAAGTCTCCCCAACTTGAAACCCATTGATGGATTCTAATGGCTTCCTCTAAAAAAGGTTTAGGTATAATCTGATCCAATATATTGACTATCATTACATCCAAACCCTCTTGTTCCTCTAGGTGGGGTTGAGCTTAATAGGTTCAATATCCAAAAGCCCTACCTCATCCAACTTTTTTAACAAAAAAATATGATAAGTAGTTGACTTGTGTAATCAAGCCCAAAACCTCTCATGCTCCTAAAGGAAATTTTAAGTCCCCCCTCCAATATGAATATAACTTAATCCATTCCCTACTAAAGATGTTTTCTCAATATTTCACTCTACAATTTAAGGGCCATATATATTCGGAAAGATGATCCATTTTCCTAAGTCCCAAGAGTAAATAGAAATCATGAATCCTAAGGAAAAAGAACAAGAATTAGAGTAGGAGAAAGAACCCCCTTTTCCACTCAAAATCAATACCCATGATCTCCCCCTTGAATCAACATAAATAAAATCCCAATCCCCTAAAATTTTACTCAAATCGAAAACTATTTTATCCCCTTTAGCAATAAGCTCTTGCAAAAACATAATAGTCAGATTATGGACAAAAACCAACCTCTTTAAAGCCATTTTTTTTAGAGATTGGCTAAACCTCAACCATTTAAGGAAATAGATATCATTTCAAATCCTCCCATAAGGAATATTCTCATGTAAGATCCCAAACCAATGACAATCTTTTCCCACTCATAATTTGTAAAAGCTTGATTTTGGGCTATAGACATATAAGATTTTATGCCCCTTGTGTAGCTTTTGTAGTTTTTTATTCAAGAAACCCTAATCCCCATTTAAGACCTCCCCAAAAAATATAAATATCATTGGAACTTAAACATAAATAGTATTTGGAAACACTAGTATTTGAAACTCCAAGAATTGATATAATATTCCCTACTATTATAAATTCGATTTACTATCTGTATCGAGGAAGATGCCTCATTTTCCAGACTAACCACCAAACCAAATACATGGATGAGAGGGAATTTTTTGGGATATTTTATTCCATATAGTATAGAAAGAGTGATCCAGGTGGATATTGGTGGCCACCCACCTATTCCAACTGGCTCAAAATAGTTTGTTGGCAACTTACTATTTTTAGCAATTTTTCGGTTCCTAAACTTCCAGGACCATTTTGAGGGCCTAAATGTTATTTTTTCATGATCAGGAACCTCAATAATAGATTCAAGATTTTATTGAGCCCCCACAATGAATATCCTCATTGATACCTTTCCAACGAGCTATCATGTACCCCAGACGAAGATCATATTCCAAAGTTACACCCCCGGGAAGTTGATCCACCAAACTACCCAAAACGGGGTCCAAAAAATTGTTGGCTTTTCATCTTCCAGGGTTAGGTTTTTGGATTTTCTTTATGTTAAAAATTCCTTTGGATCCTCATTGTATCAATCATATTCTTGCGAATGCGATTAGCCATCACATCTCTTCTCAGAGATAAGATGCCACCATTCTAGCGAGTCTTTCACTCTGTATTTCTACAGTTTTGTACATTTCACTCATTAATAGAAATTGTGTATTATTGTATATTTGTGCCTCATGTTATATATCTAATATATCTTTGTTATATTATTGGATCTCTTGCAATATCTTTGTATATTTTTGTGTTATATCTCTGCTCTCATTTCGTGTCAAAAATAATTTGGATCAGTGGTATCAGAGCAGGATGCTCTTGATCATTTTTCAGTGCATATCCACAAGGAGGTCTAAGTATAGAAAGTTGGGTATTGATCTTGTATCTCTTGAGGAAAATCAATCTTGCACGCCCAAGAAACCCTCCATGGTGGAAGAAAATAAAAACAACAGAGAAGACGATTCTATTAATTCGTTACTTGAGAAAGCTCTCACGCGATAGAGGGACAAAATGGTGGAGAATTTTTCCCACATACTTCAACACCTATCGATAACAACCAATGCATCTTCATCAAGTGACCACTTTCAAGGAACCTCACCTTTCAAGGAACATATTAATTTTGATATTCTCGTATTTGAAGGATAGATAGATGCAAATGCCCTCGAAAAAAGGTTAAATCTGCTAGAAGGTTATTTCTTTGTTCACAATTTTTTCGATAGGGAAAATATCAACTTCAAACTTCTTAAAGATCTCCCCCATGTCAAACATTGGTGGGAAACTTACTAGGAAAAAATTTCCACAAAGGATTCTGGAATATATGGAGCCGATCCCACTTGGTATTTTTTTGTGGATGCAGCCAAGGAACAATATTACCTTGTTGGTAACTATGATGACCAATACCTGAGATGGACCACGTTGCATCAAGAGAGGGGCCAAGAAGTGACGGAGTTCACCAATACCTTCCATACCTTGCACACTAAGATGGGTATCAAAGATTCTAAGCGAAATTTGGTTCTGAAATACTGTGGGGCTCTACACAGGTACATCTAAAATGAAATGGAGTTTATGGACATTTCTTCATTGGGAGATGCCTATTGATATGTTGTCAAAATCAAGAAAAAATTTCGGCACTAGAACAAACGAGAGTTTGGGTCTGCAAATCCACAACAACCAAAGTATGATAAATACAACACTAACAAACAGCCTCCCGAAAACCAGACCAAGACACAAGAAAAGAAGGGTCATGGGAAGACGAAAAGGACACTAGAAAGTGATGTGATTTCCACAAAATCCCCTGACACAAAACTGATGAATGTCTCTCAAAAAATTCATTAGTGGCCAAGATCAAATAAATGGAGTTGAACCCCGATTCAGAATCTAATTCAAAAAATAATGGGAGAAGAAAGATCATCAACATAGAACCAACTGCTACTGTCGCAACCACAACAATTCAACCAGAAGAACTAGTAGATCCTGAAGAGGGGGAGCACCTCTTTCATTCACAAATGTGGGTGAAGGGGACCCCATTACATTTCATTGTTGATAGTGAAAGCTAGAAGAACCTTGTATCAACAGAGGTCATCAAAAAATTGGGATTGTCAATAACACCACACCCACATCCATACAACATCGGGTGGATTCACCAGGGACAAGATCTCTGTGTCAACCGACAATATCTCTGTGTCAACCAGCAGTGTCGTGTTCGAGGTATTATGTGGTGTTTCCCCACTAGATGTCTGTGATGTTCTTTTGGGACAACCATATATGTGGAAGCGCCATGCTATTTATGAGTCTCGAACACGTAGTGTCATTTTTACTCTAGGGCATCATCTCTACAGGATACCATAGGTAGTTACAACTAATGTCCCACCTAAATAGTCCACAAGGTAGTATCTGATACTACAAAATTTAGCTTCTTCACAATCTATTCAAAAGGTGAACAGAAGGACACTGCAACCACTGCAACCTCAATCCAAGCACCTTCTATCTATCAGAAGTAGGTCGAAAATATTGAAGAAAAGCGTAAATATTCCTTTTTCACATAGTCATCTCATCAGGTTCTCAACAACTTCCCACAAACCAAGCAACACAACTTCTCCATCAAGGAAAGCAGCTCACCAAGGTTCAGATTCAACAAGGGATTTCCCCTCTCCCCCGGGATCTCAACGTAATGGAGATGATTGCTTCCTAAGGAGGGAGGATTGATCCAGGTGTATATAGGTGGCCACCCACCTATTCCAACTGGCTCAAAACAGTTTGTTGGAAACTTACTATTTTTAGCAGTTTTTCTCTTCCTAAACTTTCAGGACCATTTTGAGGGCCTAAATGACTCTTTTTCATTATAGAGAACCTCAATGATAGCCACAATATTTTATTGATCCCATAAAATGAATATCCTCGATGATACCTTTCCAACGAGCTATCATGGGCCCCAAACAGAGATCATATGTCAAAGTTACTCACCCGGGAAGTTGATACACCAAACTACCCAAAACAGGATCCACAAAACTGTTGGCTTTTCATTTTCCAGGGTTAGGGTTTTGGATTTTATTTATTTTAAAAATTCCTTTGGAGCCTCATTATATCAATCATCTTCTTGTGAATGCGATTAGCCGTCACATCTCTTCTCAGAGATAATATGCCATCATTCTAACGAGCCTTTCACTTTGTATTTCTATAGTTTTGTATGTTTCACTCTTTAATAGAAATTGTGTATTATTGTATATATGTGCCTCTTTTTATATATCATATATATACTTTTAATATTATTGGATCTCTTGCAATATCTCTGTATATTTGTGTGTTATATCTTTGCTCTAATTTAGTGTCGAAAATAATTCGGATCAAAGAGAGTCCCAAGAATCCCCCACCCCTTTCAAACTATTGTCTTCCTCCCATGACCCAAATTTTAAAGAATCAAGAAAAAGACAATTCATTTGAGCATGGGAATTTGGCCACTTACCAATACCCACTGGAGGAATAATCACATCCTTAAGTTCTAGTGGGAGGGGAGCCAAAGGGATATCTAGCACTACAAGGCAATCCACAACAACATGCGGATGTGGAGGAGCCTCAAATAGACCCCTTTATCCATTTCCTGAAACTACAATTACCAAAGGAGTCCAAAACCCACCCTCTACACCAAAATTAGTCACCTCTCCCTTTGACTTACAAACCCAAATTTTCCTCTAGTTTGTCAAACTGCATTCCTTTATGAGATGGCCATATACATGGTAGATTATGCAATGAAATGGAACCCCTTCATAGCCTAATGGTTGAACAAATTATAGGTTTCATTTTTTCAAGACCATCAAGTCTACCAAACCTTCTCTCAAATCCAACCTCACAAGAATATGAGCCATACTCATGGATCCAAATTCTTGAAAGGTTGACTCTACATCATAGAACATGCCTAGAAAATTTCCAATCTCCATAAATACTTCATCCGACTAGGAAACCATAGGTGAACTTGGTAATTTTACCCAAACCATGACACGTTCCAAATGAATAGATCTCATGTCAAATACTAGAGTCCATCTATTTTAAAAATGAGGTTACACTCCCCACTTCCAATGAATATTTAGAACCCTCTTTGCATCTTCGAAGGAACAAAAGAACCACACTAGCCATCCTCAAGTCAATGAAAAATAATTTGGAGATTAAACAACACATGGCTCCATATTATCCCTTGACCAATATTTTAGTGTTTTTCCTCCCATTTTTTTCATCAGAATCTTCCAACAAATGGCATGCCAACCAATTCCAACACTTCATTCATTTTTACATTCTCACCTAAGATCAAATTCATTGGTTCCTCTTTCTAGTAATATGCCACTCATAATTTCTTAAGTTAAAAATGAACTAATAAACCCTGTGTCTGAGCAACCTTTTTCAACCCCCCATAACCAAGAAAGAAATACTCCACCCAAATATCCTTAGCCTAAGAAAACCTACTAAAAAACCCTAACAAACAAGGCTCTGCAACACCAACACATGTTTTAGTTGAGGCTCTGAATCATAAAAAATGAATTCTTTTGGTTGAAACAAGTTGTTGTAACCTTTATGGTAGAAGTTAAGTCACCAGCATATGGAGAACCTCGAAATCAACTCTCCATACTAAGTCTGCAACCCAAAGAGTCCTAATTTTCTTGATCCAAATGCCTACACTTCTCTCCACCATAAAAATTAGTCTCATGTACTGATGAAGAGTAAATAACTTTGATAGGACAACCTGTACCACCTCCGATGATATTTTTAGCCACATTGGTAAGTATTTCCAATGTCTCTACATCCAAAAATATATTTTTGAGGGTTTATACTTGGTTTTCCCAATGCCTAGATCACTAGGAAAACCCACCATCCTTGGACAAAACCAGAATTAGTGTCTTACCAAGGGGTCATTTGATTAATCCACAAGGTCTTTTTCCATCCACCCCCCCCTCCCATTCTAATTTTCATTTGTTTGTTCAATTAATTTAAAAATTATATAAATTCTAGTAACATTAATTATATTATGTCTTTTATATGAAATAATTAATGTTAAACTGCAAATGGGGGTAGTATATGGTCTCATTTATGGGACTAAGGTTATATGTTGCTAGTAAGCACATGAATACATTGGAGGTAGCCACAACCATGACCACACACATATTATTTGGGATGAAATTTCCTTTTTGTCTTGGAGTGATCTGAGAGATTTTCATCGAAGTGACTTATAAATAATTGCATTAAATGAGCATAAATTAAAGTGCACCATTAAAGAAGGAAAAACTCAATAATGAAGAGACATAAGCATCAAATCTGAACACAGAAAAATTGATAATAGAGTTCACCCTGGTGGACTACGTCTCCGCGTCCTGCTCTCAAATGGGTAGGCATTTTTATTAACTCAACAAAATAATTTTTTAAAATGCATAAGTATAGCTGATTCTGGAATCAAGCTACAAAATTTTTGCTCAGATCAGAAAAAAAAAACAGCACCATTGAATTTGTGGAGTCAAATTACACAAAAATGACTGTCTCCATGCCTCAATCCGACTCTGGTACTCCTAGGACCAAAAGAAACTCCGCCTCAGTTTTTGTGCCATGCAACCTGCAATAATACCCTCTCATAAAGCATGCCAGTCATACCCTCATGCACCTCCCCCTTGTACACTGGGCGGATTCACTTTTTAAATAAAAAAGGCATATGAATTTGTGCTTTAAGAAACTGTCTCATAAAGCATGTCAGTCATACCCTCATGCACCTCCCCCTTGTACACTGGGCGGATTCACTTTTTAAATAAAAAAGGCATCTTTTGTAATCAATGGAAGGTCGTTGGCCTTATGGTTGGCAGAGCATGTGTTAAGGCGTAGAATAAGGGGGAGGTCACGGGGTTGAGCCCATGGGCCACCCCTTTTGGGTTGTTCATTGTAACATATGTATATATTTAAAAGTGGTTGTTCCACCAACTTTAGTATTGGTTATATATATCTGTTGGGTGCCAGATTTGGAGGAACCGCCAACCTTTTTATTATATTTTTTTTGGAATTTCGTTCTCGGGCCGTCATTGGGAATTTTCCCACTGCCATGTGGCAGCCCATGACTGGGCCACATGGCAGCCAACCATTGGGCCACATCAACCAACTGTACAATCACCTGCCACATCAGCATATGACCTACCACATGGTTGTACGGACTTCCACATGGCACATTTTTACTGGTCCACGAAATGACCCCAAAATGCTAAAAAAAGGTGACACGTGGAAACCTATGGTGCTACCACGTCACCATGATGAAGTCATGGTTATTTTAGCATGAAACATGTTGCCTTCTACGTGTACCACGTATGTTGTATGGATGTTGATGTCGGCAGTACAAATGCTGACTCATCCTCTGTTAACTGGGCTAGGTTGACCAAACTTTGATTGCGAATATATTTCGATCCGTAAATCTATTTGACAATCCCTTTGCATCGTTGGAAATATTGTTATGTGCTCTCTGCGATGATGCCATTTTCACTGAGTTTTGAGAACTTAGAATTGTTTCCCTTTCTCTGTCTACTGAGGCCATTCTGAGCTTCCTGAGTTGCTTCTATGAGTTCTGAGTTGTCCTTAGTCTTCTCTAGTTCCTTTTTGGATCACGCCTTCCCACTGAGATCTTTTTGTACCACCAAAATCATTCATCAATCAACATATAAGTGAGGGAAGAGTTCCCTCATCTTTTCCTTCTCAATCCACTTTCCCTTGCTTGGATGTGTGCCATTTAATCCTACTCGAATATAATCAACATCACCCCTACGTGAATTCCCTGTCCTTTTGTCCAAGATGATATATTCCTTTAACTCATCCAATTACTCAGGAGTAAACTCATCAACTGAAGGTATTGAAACTTCCTCATCCTAATCCATGATCATGGGAGGCTCAAAAAGTTTCAAGTTCTCTACATTTATAACTGAATAAATCTGCATATAAGGTGGAGGATCTAGATGAAAAGCATTGGTACCACTTTTCTCCAAAACAGTGAGGGGTCCATAACGAATCGTCTTGAGTTTCTTGCCTTCACCCTTCAATATCTCCTTGTTGATGTGAAGTCGTACCTGGTCTCCAACCTGGAACTAATGATCAACCCTGTGTTTGTCATGTCGAGCTTTATACTGTGATTAACTTTTCTCCAATTGTTCCCTAATTGCTTGGTGTACCTTCTAGATCCTATGGATGAACTTATGGGCTCTGTCTTCATTTCTTTCTTAATTTGAATCAACATCTCTCCCATACATCAAGTCCAAAGGAACTCTAGGTAGGTAACCAAAACATGTCTCAAAAGGAGAAAACTGAGTGGAGGAATGTAAGGCTCGGGTGTAAGCATGATGTTCATAAGGTATTTGTTCATCCCATAACTTGGGATTCTTGCTGCAGTAGACTCAAAGAAAAAGTACCATTGTTCGATTTACAACTTTTGTTTGTCCGTTGGTCTGTGGATGGAAAGCAATGCTCCTCTTCAACTTGGTGTCCATCATTCTCCACAATCTTGTCCAAAAATCCCCAAGGAATTGAGTATCTTGATCTGAGATAATGGATGTGGGTAACCCAAAGTAAACTCAAACAGACTAAAAGAAAATATTAGTAGTCTGCTTAGTAGTGATCTGATTTTTACATGGAATTAATATACACATCTTTTTGAACCTATCCACTACAACATACAAATATTCATGACCCCCTTTCGACATTGTTAAACCCCATACAAAATACATGGAGATACTTTCCCATGGATGGGATGGAACAGGTAGTGGTGAGTATAGCCCCAGTTTTCTATTAATGGGATTACAAGTAGAACACATCACACACCCCTTTACATATTTTGCTACAATTTCTTTCATTTGAGGCCAGTAACAAAACCTTTGCAAATGAGCCATAATTTTTCCTACCCCAAAATTCCTAGACACAAGAGAAGTGTGAGCTTCTCGTATTACATGGACTCGTTCACTTGTAGGGATACATAGCTTTCCAAGATGGTAGAGTAGTTTTCCCTACAGACAATAGTTCTCTACCTGTGCACCATGGGTTAGCTTCTCATATACTTCTTTAAAATATTCATCAATGGCATATTGTTCCACATAGATATCATGAGATAAAGAAGTATTCTTCAAAATAATAGGAGAAACAATAGGAGGTCTAGAAAGCATATCAACTACCTTGTTACTTGTACCCTTTTTGTACTTTATTACCAAATGAAATTGTTGTAGGAAACCCATCCATCTGTAGTGTTGAGATTATTACAGTTTGGTTTATGCTTGGAGATATTGTGAGGGTTGGTGATCTGTGTGTATGATTGTCTCATTTCCTAACAAGTAGTGATTCCATTTATTTATGCTTTGAACTAATGCATACAACTCTTTATCATATGTAGGATAGTTAACAACAATTTGGTTAAAAGTTTCATAGTGGTAACAGATAGTCTTACGATATTGCATCAATAATGCACCCATGGCATATTTGTTGGTATCTGTCTTGATCTCAAAGGGTTTTTTAATATTCAATGGTGCTAATACTGGTGCGGTACTAATCTTTTCCTTCAAAGTGTCGAAATATTGTTGTTGCTTTCCTCCTCACTGAAAAGTGTTCTTCACACTAGTTAAGGCATGAAACAGAGCTTCTATAAAGGAGAAGTTTGAAATGAACCTCCTTGTAACACACCTGACCCCTGAGTGGATTTCCTAGGGATGGGACCTCAAAATTTTGTTCTCCTTAAGGGATCAAATCCTTTATTCGGGGTCTCTACCACACTTTTCTCATATAGAGTTTTCCAATCACGGTCTTCATGCTCAAAACTGAGCCTAGAACCGGTGAATATATCTCTTTGAAGTTCTTCGAGCATTCATTGGTCGAGGGCCACGTGGCTCCCATGTTTATCCACCTCACATGTGCTATTTCCAAGTGCTTTCCTCCATGGTGGAGTACCATCCATCATCCGATATCATGACTGGACTTACTCTCTCTCTCTCTCTCTCTCTCTCTCTCTCNNATCTACACACAAGACCACCTAGAGTTCTGAACTTCTGAAGTCTCGTAAGCTCATCACGTGGCTTCGACCTTCAGACCATTCAGTCTCTCTACCATAATACACTTCAGATCCTCCGGAGTCTTGAAGTCCCGGAGTCCCGGTCACTTCACCAGCCACGTTGGCTAGCCAGACACGTAGGAGGGGTCAGGGTGACACGTGTTATGTTCCAATGGGCCTATAGGGTATGTGATACACACGAATCCAGGTGACATGTGGAACATCAAGCTAGGGTCCATGACACTCTGGGTGGCATCACTACACCACATCACCTCGGATTGACATGCTTCTAACATTCCTCGGATCTCATGGTCGATATTCGACCATGTAGATTTATAGATATACGGCTCTAGTTACCTCAGAGATTCGACGTTCAGGAGTGTTGCTATGAAAAATCCTCTTATCTCCCAAAGTGCCCAATCTCTGAACTAAAGGGGCTAGCGCCACACATCCCTGGTATATCAATGGCTAGGAAAGGACCCGAAGGATCCTTCGATCTATGTATCTGGGTCCTTTGCGGCTTCGACCTTCGGGGTTAAG
>SNQJ01S0011990.1:178290-192482 GCA_010110895.2 Picea sitchensis
TATTTTAACCTCCATTAAAAAAATAATTGGTGTTTTTTGGTCCAATCCATAAAATCTACATCTTAAACAAATTGCTCTATGTTAATGTTCACGATTTCCAAAAACACATTAAAAATAAATTAACATATTCAATTTGAATGTAAAACTTTACGATTACAAACATTAAAAATAAATTAACATATTCAATTTGAATGTAAAACTTCACGATTTCCTATATATATATATATATAAAAAAAAAAAAAAATTAAAAAAAAATTAACATATTCAATTTGAATGTAAAACTTCAACACTACTTGAAGGTCAAGGTATCTTAATCATCATCTTTTGTTAAGTGGAAATAAATCACATTATAATGAATATGCAATTCCTCACAAGTGGAATTTATGTTCTAAACAAGGTGAACATAAATTATTTATGAAGTTGGGGCACCATGATTTAATATGTTATGGAATAATATATGAGAATACTCATGGACGTAGGCTCATCGAAAATTTCGATTTTAAATATTTTTCTCTCTAGCATCAAGAGGTAATGTAAGGAATAAGGGTGTACAAGACACTGGTGAATAACTATTAATAAACTTTTGTTCGAGAATTTTCTTTGTTATTGAAACTATTATAATTTGTTATTGAAACGATTATAATTTGTATTATAATATGGTTATGATTATATTATATAATATGTTGATAAAAATAAAAATGAACTTATTAAAGTTGGTATTTCAAGCATTTTAAAATTTGTCTAACAATATGGTTATGACTACATTTACATTATGTTGGATTATTGAGAGGGGGTGAATCAATAATAGAACGTTTTAAATATTTTTAATTATATAATGCAAGTGTTATATCAATGTAGTATTATTATCCAATAATTGCAAAGTAAATAAACAATGAACAAATGAGCAATCATATACATACATCACATATACAGTACACCAGTGTTTTTACGTGGAAACCCAAAATGGGAGAAAACCACATAATGCTTTTTCTTATATGTATTGAAGAATTACATTCATTGGAAGCACCAACTTCCTTTGTTTTCCAACTGCAACTAAAAGGAGGCTCCAACCTCCTAGTTTCTCAGGCTACAACCTAAGGGAAGCTCTAACTCCCCAATTCTCTGGCTACAACCAGAAGGAGTCTACAACCCCCTATGTTCTCCGGTTACAACCAGAAGGTGGCTACAACCACCTATCCTTACCCCGTCCAACCGCCCCAACGTATAAGTGTCAAATGTAGACAACATGTCACTGTCACTAAATCAACCACTGCCACTGTCAACATGTACCAATAACCTGTAACAACCTGTACCAATCAACCTGCACCAATCAACCTGTACCAATAACCCGAACCAACATGTACCATGCATCAACTGCACATCAAATATGACTCATCAAGATGTGCCAACATCATCAACTATACACCTCATGTATGTGCCAACTCATCAACTACTTGTCTCAACCATGTACCCAACATGTACCTCAACCATATACCAAAGACATACACCAATATAACCATCAAAAGTTATCTAACAATTCATCAGTCTATCCATAAACCAAATACCATAAACCCTTACATCAAACTATGTTCCACAACCTCACTGTTATGTAGCGTCAAGTTAAACCAACAACTTCAACAACACATCACAACCAAAAGACCAATACCCATATGCCAAATACCAACAACAAAATACCAATCGTATCCCTCAACAAATCTGATATATGCAACAATACTGAAGATCCAATACCATCTCAAGAGCTAAACCCTAGCTCACAAAACATACCTTAAACAAGATGTGTTATATCTCTCATAAATAGACCCCAACCATGTTGCTGTCGCGATTTTTCTACTGCACTTTTTTTGCTGTGATTTTTTTACCGCACTTTTTTTGCCGCGATTTTTCTGCCACACTTTTTCTGTCGCGATTTTTCTACCATGATTTTTTTGCTGTGATTTTTCTGCCACACTTTTTCTGCTGTGATTTTTTTCTATCAATAATACCTTCCCAAATAATCTTTCACAAAAATAGATATTCAATGATATTCAAGTGTGATTAAATGAGAGAGTCTTGCCTCTTATTTATACTTTCATGCAACCTCTCACTTTCTTTATTTTAGGGAGTTCTCCATTAACTTTATTATTTAAATAATTTATTTTGCAAACACTTTGACTTTTGGGGGCTTCTAGATGACTCATGAGGGTTCTCCAACTTCACATGGCCATAACTCTCTAACCGTGAGGAGTTATGTGACGTTTCACATACCACTGGAAATGATATGACATGTACTATCCATCTAGAATAATCTTACCTGCAAATATATCAAAACACATACCATTATCCATCAAACAAACTTGGGTCCATTACCCAAACCTTTGTGCTATCCAAATTCACTACTAAACTTTCTTCAAGAGTTGACATCAATAACAACCAACCCAACTAATCAACACATTATACAATATAGTAATAAAAATAAAAATAAACTTATTAAAAATTGATATTTCAAAATTTGTATTACAATATGTAGTTATAACTACACTATACAATATGTTAATAAAAATAAAAAAATGAACTTATTAAAAGTTAAAAGTTGATATTTCAATAATTTCAAAATTTGTATTACAATATGGTTATGACTACACTATACAATATGTTAATAAAAATAAAAATGAACTTATTAAAAGTTGGTATTTCAAGAATTTCAACATTTGTATTACAATATGGTTATGGATACACTATACAATATGTTAATAAAAATTAAATTGAACTTATTAAAAGTTGGTATTTCAAGAATTTCAAAATTTGTATTAATATAACAATGGCTACAATATGTTAATAAAAATAAAAACGAACTTATTAAAAGTTGGTATTTCAAGAATTTTAAATTTTTCGTCTATAAACTAATTTGATCTTATTATCTTAAAAGTATAATTAAAAAGTTAATTAATATAGATCCTAACATAGTAATTTAAGAGTAAAATTTTACTTTACATCATCACATTTAAAAAACTTAAGATTAATAAAAAAGTTCTTGTTGAGGATTTCCTATTTGATGTTTTCTTTATACTCAATATGTCATTTCAACATTTTCCATCTCCAAATATCCATGTGCATGTTTGAAAATCTCCTCATTCTTTACCACCGTAGGGATACAGTGGATTGATGCATTTGAATGGGAGACCAAGGAATGAGATCTCCTAGTGATATCCAAAACCAATTATACATGTTACACTTTGCTTCTTATTTCTTTATTTGCTTATTATGATGAACCATTATTTCTGAAATTTTATCATACTTGGAACTCTGAATACCAAATTGTTTGGCCATTCTATTGTTGAAATGAGAGAGGGCTACCTAAATGTCCATGACGAGGTGTTCACTTCTCCTTTGAGTGCAACACAGGTTCAATGGCTCATAATGAAAGTAGTTTCCAAAGTGGCTATGACTAGCCATCCTTACCGAATACCAAACTCTCCAAGATTTAATATTGATTGAGTTTGTCACTGTCCAATTCATGAGGCCAATAGAGACAATAATTAACACTATCGATATTTAGAGCAAGCCATGAAGCAATGAACATAGACCACAAGATTCAGAGTGGATTGAAACTTATTGTTATGGCTCAAAAGAACCCACCTCGACCCAATAGTTAATTTCCAAAGGATAGAGACATTGATCAGCTATAGACTATGGTTATATAATTCATAGGAGATGGGATAAGATAGGTACCCCCCCATTTATCCTTATTGATCCAACTTCGAGTAAAACTACTTTGTTTTCCATATAGTCTGCAAGATTGTTGAAGGTGCTCAAAACTTGGTAGAATTCTATAGATTTGAAGCTCTTCAACACCCCTTGAGTTCTATAGATGAGCCTTGCTATATGATATCTTTGGGGTTTGAATAATTTGTCATATGCTTTATTATAATTGTTGAGTCCCCTATTACAATAAGACTCATGATCCCTATTGAACTTATAATATTTAAACCTCAATTATAGAGTGTTAATGCTTTTGCTTGGTTATTGGAGGCTTCTCTTAAACCCCATGTGAATGTTATTTCATCGTTTCCCTAAAGATCAAATGCAATCACCTCTACACCTGCCACCCCTTATAAAATTTGAAGGACACGAGGGTGGGATTTGATTCACTTATGTGTGCATGGGTCATGAGATCATTTAACACAATCTCTCTAGGTGCAACCACATGTTTTACCACTACCTCAAGGTGACCCTCCATGGCTCAATTAAAAACCCTCACAATAATTGAACCTTTCCCACTAGTGAAAAACTCTTCACTCTTTGTCAATGGACCCAACCCTTTTGGGCATTTTATTTTAGTTAAAGTTATGGAGGGAATACTAAGAGTATCATGTTTGAGAACTGTTGAGCACTCAACACACCCTAAAAAGGTCTATGTCAAATTTTTACTTTTTGGGTACCACTTGATCTTTTGCACTGTCTGATTGCGCTTCAGTATGAAACTGATGCCTGTGCTTATAATTTATGTTTTCATGTTGAGTCGTTTAAAGTTTGTTTGAACATGTGAAAATAAACTTAACTTTAAAAGGGACTAACATTTACTTAAGGAATCGACAGTCTAAAGTTTTCCCCAACGTGCTTAGGAAATTCGGCATCGGGAAAGATTAAAAGTGACGAAAATCGTTTGGGAAAACCAAAATAGCCAAGCGTCGAATTTCACAGGTGTCGGCAGAAGGAGGTATCTCGTCTCCATGAATAGGCTTCACTAAATATATCGCCGAAGATCGATCCATTCGGCATCGACAAAAGATTAAAAAAATACGCGTTGCACGAAGTCAAGGTGATATCACCGATCGCCGACTTTCGAAATATTTTCAGCGTCGGGAATTTACAAAGATGATAACCCATGAAGAAAACTACACGTTAATTTTACTTTTGAACGTCGATCCGCGACACCATCCCGACATCGATAGTCGCAATATCTAGCTCTTTTAGCACATTCAATGTGAATGAAGCCCAAGTGCAATCCTTACCCACAAGCCGAGTTCTGGATTTTGTTTTTAATAACCCCCGAGTCAGTAACACAACATCAGCATCGATTGACATCAGAAGTTTCTAAAGGAAAATATCAACGAACTTACAAATCAACTAAGGACAACGATAATTACAAAATCACATAATTTACGAGAAGCTTAGATAAAAAAACACGGTAGATTTACATACAAAGAGGGAACACAATACATTCAACTGCAAAACATTTTTGAAATCTCATATATTAAATCTCCCTCCAAGATCAGGACGGATGCCTTGACTAACCAACTCGGTTACATTGAGAACGTGAAAACCCTCACAACAAACAGAGAAAACTATCAAACATCACTTCGAAGAATGAAAAACAAGAGTCTGCCCATCATGTATCTCCTGCACACGAACTTTCTCCCGGACTACTCCTCGCGCCTTGCAGTGTTTTCATTTTTTCCTTCCCTGTCATTCTCCACACTTCGCACAGCTGCACAATCGCATCTTGTGCTTCCCGAAGCTGTCTCTTGAGCCAATTTGTGCTTCCTTCACAACCCTGCGGTGTCGATACGTCCTGGTTCTTTGTCATCAACTGTCTCCACAATTCTTTGTTTTCTTGATAAAGCTCGGCTATAGCGAGTTGAACCCACTCTAGCTGTTGGATGGGACTTCCAATGGGAGAACCCGATGTCTTTTCCCTTCCCATTCATCTCTCGCTTCCTCGACTGGTAGTCCTAACAAGCTCCAGCCAGGTAGTGTGCATTGTAAACTCCTCAACGGTCGGGTGTGCACTCAACTCAGTTGGGAGGTGGCCTTCTCCTCCTATTTCCTTATTTTTTCTAGGCCTTCCCCTCATCTGCGATGTTTTCTTCTGAGAGGGAATAGCTTCCTACATATGTCCTTCAAACATATTTTTCTCCACTCCCACCTCCACTTGAGATGCTCACACTATTTCCGAGAAAAGGTAGGTACCTCCTATTGAAGCTTCAGGGACACTCGATGCCAATAAGAAAGAGTCCCAAGCATGTTGGGGCTCGGACCTAGCGCTCTGGATACCTCGCAAACCCCGTCCCTTATTTAAAGGGGATCCTATAGTGCGACAACATATTGGCTTAGACATTTGCAGATGAATAAAAGACTACGACACAGATTTTTGCTAGAATTGAACTTGCAAGACCAGCGCCAGCAATGAATAAACTCGGCTGATGCGTAGAATCCCCATAGAGCCTCTAGAATTTATAGCAGAACGAGGAAGAAAAATAGAATGTGCCAAAGAAAACTCACGCCTCACAACAGGATGTCTTGAAGATTTAACATGTCACAGTTGCTCGACGGATGAAATCCAGAACGCATGAAACGTCGTCGATCGGAGTTGCAGGGAATACACGGTACGATCATTCTGATCTCTTTAATCTCCCCAACTTCCATTATTAATGAATGATAGTTAACACACTTGGTGATACGGCTTCCAGAGGAACAACTTGCCTCAACCTGAGGCATTTAACGACTTCCTTATTACGGTATCCGACATTTTCGGAGCGTACGCGCACTTTTGGACACGCGTTCGGATCTGACATCCTTTCCCAACCCCAAGGGTCAATCAACCACTGTGACGGTTTCGACACTCGTATCCATCGTACTTGATTTTCCATGCTATGGAGCGTAGATGTAACTCATTCAAACTAAAGAGGAGCGGTGGCATGGACAAAGACATTACAAGTCATTCAAAAGCGTGACTGGGATCACGTAATTATTAAACGATCGAGACTAATGAGCTCTACAGGTATGCATCAGTCTATTCTGTTTCTGTTTGCATCTTACTATGTGTTGCCTGATAAGTGATTTCTAAACTACCTCAACCCAGATTGCAGGAAAGATCCTCCCAACTACCGAACAAAGTTTTCTCTGTAACCTCACCGAGGAACTCGAAAGAAACATCAAAGAAAAATCACCAAAGTAATGAAGGATATCGGACTCCCCGAGTTCGGCACCCCTGACAACTTCATCGACCTAAGCGACGTAGTCGAGTCGCATGCCAAACAAGATTCGCTATGGACCGAATAGCTCGCAAAGATGACTGACGCGAGGCCAGGGCAAGTGCAACGATTTGCAGAGCATCCAATCAGAGCTTGAACCGTGCTACAACAGTTGAACTCCAGTCTAGTGAAGTACCAGATGCATGTGACGGACATCAGAGGAATACTTGCGGCTCCGATGGAACAACACAAATTTCCATGAGGCCCAAACTTGTGAAGAGTTGTTTATCAGTTGGTATGAGTATGAGAGAAATCACCCTTTCAAGAGATATCTTGGGCTGACTGTTAAAGAAACTATTAGTATAGGATGCCATGTGGCGAATTTTGTTTTTCTTAAACTGCACTTAGCCATTAATTTCAATAAAACTTTACATTATAAATAAAGACATTGACCAATTAGTGAAGGGTCGATGGTTGTTGTAATAAATCTTGCTTTTTGGTAGTTAAGAATTATTTTGAAGATGATATGAATTGAGAAGTCCTTCTAGACCAGAGACAAGTCATTTTCATCAAATGCATGTGATTGGACGTGGAGAAGAACTATTTCCCATCTCGTTTCATGAATGATGTTGTAATGAGTAAGATATATTTAATCTATTGTCAAGTTATCTGGTGCAATATTTTGATGTTCTTTACTTTAAATGATGAAGACGAATCGTTGTGTTAACATGTGACGAATGATTATGGTAGATGAATTATTTTGCTTGTCATTATCTTTATTTCATATGTGTTTTCTTTCTGATAATTAGTTTCTCAGACAGTAATTGGATGCGCATGAGGTTAATGTATTAGTACTAGGCCTTTGGTATAGAATCATTGTCTGCATGCTTGAGAAACGGGTTATCCCAAGTTCATCCTCTTCCCCAGTAGTTAGAATTTAATCATGTTTGTCACCAAGTTGGTTTATGTCGGCTTACATCTCATATCGGTCTCACCCAAGAGAAAATACAAAAAGAGATAGTTTAAACTGAAGGAAGAGCCTTCACAAGAAAACATAAAGGCCATTGATAAATTGGTCGGATCGCAAGATCTGGAGAACCCTTCCACCATTAAACGCTGTAGAGTCTAATTTGGCCTCAATGGCGGGTTTGGTTCATACTGTTGAATCAGGGATTTAGGACCTATCAATAGAACTGGCGCTAGAAGGAGGGCCTGAGAATGAATGGCTGAATATATATTTTATATATCATTTCAAACAAACTACAGATTCGTAACAACCCACATGCATGGCTAGTCATTCACAAGAAATCCCACACACGTTGAGTACTCCTGAAAAGAGTAACTCACCCCAGCCCGAGGAATAATCTTTTCACTCTAAAATACCTTACGATCTTCCTCACAAGGAAGTAAATCAATTCAGAAGAATTACAAGAGCCTACACCTGGAAGATCGGTGCGTTGTCCTTAGCTCCCATACTCCCTCGAAGAAAAAAATAAAGCATACTAGTGGTTAGTACTCCCAACGAGGTTTTCATACACTCGGTAGAAGACTTAATAGATTTTGTAATCACCAAAATCCAAGAATCTCTTGATTTGATACCCGAGACACCAGTTGACGATGTCTCTGAGCCGAACAATTTTTCAGAAGAGGAAGAGTTTAACTCAGAGCCTGAATATATGGAAGGCAAAAATGACCATAATGATGAAAGGGAGAACCCACCTCTGAACAACCAACCCTAGTTAGCCAGAGACGCTTTGGCCCTCCCAGGACCAGTTCATAATCTTCCTCGTCACCCAGAGAAATTGCTTCCTAAGTTCGATCCTGAAACCTTTGGATTGCCTGAGGATCATATCAAAAAATTTATATTAGCAATCATGATTATGAATTTCCAACATGAAGACATAGTATGCAGACTTTTCCCCTATACGTTTGAAAATTCAGCTTCCACGTGGTATTTTAATCTACCAGTAGGATCTATAACCAGCTGGACGAAGTTCCAAAATGACTTTCAAACAAACTATAGATTCGTAATAGCCCACATGCATGGCTAGTCATTCACAAGAAATCCCACACATGCTGAGTACTCATGAAAAGAGTAACTCACCCCAGTTCGAGGAAGAATCTTTTCACTTTGAAATACCTTACGCTCTTCCTCACGAGGAAGTAAATCAATTCAGAATAATTACAAGAGCCTACGCCTGGCAGATCAGTGCGTTGTCCTTATCTCCCATACTCCCTTGAAGAAAACAACAAAGAAGACCAATGGTTAGTACTCCCAACGAGGTTTTCGTACACTCGGTAGAAGACTTAATAGATTCCGTAATCACCGAAATCCAAGAATCTCTTAATTTGATACCCAAGACACCATCCGACGACGTCTCTGAGCTGGACAATTTTTCGGAAGAGGAAGAGTTTAACTCAGAGCTTGAATATATGGAAGGCAACAATGACCATAATGATGAAAGGGAGAACCCGCCTCTGAACAATCAACCCTGGTTAGCCAAAGACGCTTTGGCCCTCCCAAGACCAGTTCATAATCTTCCTCGTCACCCAGAGAAATTGCTTCCTAAGTTCGATCCCGAAACCTCTGGATTGCCTGAGGATCATATCAAGAAATTTATATAAGCAATCAAGATTATGAACATCCAACATGAAGACATAGTATGTAGACGTTTCCCCTATACATTTGAAAATTCAGCTTCCACGTGGTATTTTAATCTACCAGTAGGATCTATAACCAGTTGGACGAATTTCCAAAAGGACTTTCAAACAAACTACAGATTCGTAATAGCCCACATGCATGGCTAGTCATTCAGAAGAAATCCCACAGACGCTGAGTACTCCTGAAAAGAGTAACTCACCCCAGCTCGAGGAAGAATCTTTTCACTATGAAATACCTTATTCTCTTCCTCACGAGGAAGTAAATCAATTCAGAAGAATTACAAGAGACTACGCCTGGAAGATCGGTGCGTTGTCCTTAGCTCCCATACTCCATCAAAGAAAACAACAAAGCAAACCAATGGTTAGTACTCCCAACGAGGTTTTCATACACTCGGTAGAAGACTTAATAGATTTCGTAATCACCGAAATCCAAGAATCTCTTGATTTGATACCCGAGACACCAGCCAACGACGTCTCTGAGCCAGAAAATTTTTCGGAAGAGGAAGAGTTTAACTCAGAGCCTGAATATATGGAAGGCAACAATGACCATAACGATGAAAGGGAGAACCCACCTCTGAACAATCAACCCTGGTTAGCTAGAGACGCTTTGGCCCTCCCAGGACCAGTTCATAATCTTCCTCGTCACCCAGAGAAATTGATTCCTACGTTTGATCCTGAAAACTCTGGATTGCCTGAGGATCATATCAAAAAATTTATATTAGCAATCATGATTATGAACGTCCAACATGAAGACATAGTATGCATACTTTTCCCTTATACGTTTGAAAATTAAGCTTCCACGTGATATTTTAATCTACCAGTAGGATCTATAACAAGTTGGACGAAGTTCCAAAAGGACTTTCAAACAAACTACAGAATCGTAACAACCCACATGCATGGCTAGTCATTCACAAGAAATCCCACACATGTTGAGTACTCCTGAAAAGAGTAACTCACCCCAGCCCGAGGAAGAATCTTTTCACTCTGAAATACCTTACGCTCTTCCTCACGAGGAAGTAAATCAGTTCAGAATAATTACAAGAGCCTACACCTGGCAAATCGATGTGTTTTCCTTAGCTCCCATACTCCCTCGAAGAAAACAATAAAGCAAACTAGTGGTTATTACTCCCAACGAGGTTTTCGTAAACTCGGTAGAAGAATTAATAGATTTTGTAATCACCGAAATCCAAGAATCTCTTGATTTGATACCCGAGACACCAGCCAGCGACGTCTCTGAGCCGAACAATTTTTTAGAAGAGGAAGAGTTTAACTCAGAGCCTGAATATATGGAAGGCAACAATGACCATAATGATGAAAGGGAGAACCTGCCTCTGAACAATCAACCCTGGTTAGCTAAAGACGCTTTGGCCCTCCCAGGACCAGTTCATAATCTTCCTCATCACCCAGAGAAATTGCTTCCTAAGTTCGATCTCGAAACCTCTGGATTGCCTGAGGATCATATCAAGAAATTTATATTAGCAATCGGATTATGAACGTCCAACATGAAGACATAGTATGCAGACTTTCCCCTATACATTTGAAAATTCAACTTCCACATGGTATTTTAATCTACCAGTAGGATCTATAACCAGTTGGATGAAGTTACAAAAGGACTTTCTAGATAAATTTGTGAAGGAAACTACTACATGAGATTTGATGGTTGAGTTGTTCGTAACCAACATGATTCTGAAAGTAAGGGTCAAAGATTTCAATAAAAGATTCATGACCATCTTAAACGAATTCCAGCCCGCGGTAAGACCAACTCAGGAGTTGGAAATCGAGGTTTATGCTAATGCCCTCCTGGATTCTATTTATATGTTTGTAAAAAGGGTCGCCAAGCGAACCCTGGCTGAAAATTTTGAAGAATCCGAAAAGATATAATTCCAGATGAAAGGATGTAAAGAAGGTCAAGCCTCTCTGGTAAAAAACGAAGTTCAACCTCCTCCCAGGAGGGGTGATGCAGTTGTGCCCCTCGTAGGCAAACCGCTTCCACCAGGACCTTCTATTTCTCGAGCCCGAAGAGTCAAATACTCTTCAACCCCCTGTCGGGAGTTCTCAATACCCACAAAACTCTTTCCCCCTGCAATTTCCCCTTTGCCTTGTCGGGAAATCGGGTTTCACATTATCGCGAAACTTGGGGGCACGGTTCTCGTGCTAACCAAAACCATGAACCCCGATATGCACGTGCGCTCTATCTTTGCCACGTCACCTTTTCTCTGCTCTATCAGAAATCACGTGATCGCGATTCCATAGGTTGCAATCCCTTGGCACTGGAAAATCCCGAATGCCGAACCCCGATTTCTCCGGATTGTAGACACGTATCCAGCTCGGGATCCACGGTCCAAATATCTTCGGGAAATCACAACTCGCGATTTCGGTTTTCAAAAGTCCCACGACCACGGAACCTCTGATATCCCGATGATCTGAAGTTCTGATGGCTCTTGGACTCCTTGTACGCCTAAGGGCTAAGTCCCGCGCAACTTCTCCAAGATCTGACGGTAGGCGGGATTTCGCGAATCTCCTCCTGTGAGATCTGGTCGTCTATTCCTACTCCTTGAGGAATTCTTCCGCTCTAGAGCTCCTTCCTGTTCGAACCTTCTCCTGGGTCCATCTCCGCAGTATCACGAAGGGCTATTTCTCTTGAGCTTGTCAACTCTGACTCCTTCAGAGACTTTTCACACACTTCCCGTGCTCGACCTTCAACAACTCTCAAAGTGTTGAGTCTTTCAGACTCTGTGCACTTCCGACAACAACAGTCTTTGCCTCCTTCTGCTCAGATTAGCCACTGAGACTTCAAGTTCAATCTGCAATCCCCCTGCACGACTCTACCAACCGCATCAGCTACTGGGTGAATGAGAATAAGGGTTTAACCGTCGAGCCTCATCAACGCACTCTATGCGGATGAATTCAACTGCACTCTATGCAGGAATCTCCTGGCTCAGACAGAGAAACAATCGAAACTTATTCTCTTCCCTCTCAGACTTCAGTTAAAACCTATGAAATCACATGCATAGCATGTTCAAAGAAATAGCATGACTAGAAAGCAAACATTCATGAACACATAAGCATCATACACAAAAAATAACAACACCAGCCATGAAATTGAATCAAAGACTCTCTTCTATTAATTCAAAAACATCTGTACATGGGTGTGCTTCACAATTTCTCTTCTTGCTCTCTCTTCTTGCTCCTGAATGAATGATTTTGAATTATGTTACAATGTACAAGTGAGGGTGTCTATATCCGTTTTCCCTCTCAGAATCTAAAACTGTCTAATCTAGACTTAAACATCCATCTACCTGCATTAAATCTAATAAATTCCTCCTATCTAATTCAGACAAGAGAGTAAGGCTCGAGATCTGCTACAATACAACAGGCGCTCCTTCATAAATGTTTCATTGAAGGATATAGCGCTTCATCTTAAATGAATATTCAAAAAGAGTTATCAAGCTTATATGTCATGTGTTTTAAAAACACATGTGATGGCTCCACGCTTGTTGAGTTGGCGATGCTCCTGCATCAAGGGGGCTCCTTTTGACTAGGCCCTTGGGCAAGCAATCAGAACAGACTCCCAACAAGGGTAATAGAGACATAGAAGACCTACACTGCATGGTTAAGAAATTATCAAATGAGATCATAGACATGAAGAGGAATGCAGTGGAGGGAAACTAGGGCCAAAGGCCCTATAAACCTTTATTTAAAAGAAACACATTGTTCAAGGCAATTGAAACTCCCCCAGCTAACTTAAATATGGATCTAGGGAATGTTGCATCTGATTATTTCTGTACTTATCACTAGGAAAACCACTCTGAAAGATACTTCCCTCAATGGGTACATGCCATGAATTTGATGGCCAGTCGATTTCTAGACAAAGTCTCCCTGACCGAACAACCAAGTAGTTCAGTTATGAACATTTTTGACCAGGAATAGATTGATCCACCACTAGATACAACTATGTTGATATGGGATCCTGACCTGATCATGCCTTGCGATGACCTGTTTGAGTCTCAAGGGGAACCCGCAAAAGTTTCAGTGATACAGACACGTAGTAAGGCTCCACCTGGCTCGAAAGATACCGCTTCCACCTAGACCTCGAGAAGTAAGGCAACTCCCGATCACCCAAAAACACCTTTCTCTCTTCGTAAGAAACCTATAAGCATCCATACCCGAGAATCACCCAAATTGGATTACAACATGGTCGAAGATTTGAAGAAGTTAAAGGCTAATATATCAGTTATGGACATATGTAGGATTCCTCAGCAGAAGGACTTTATGTTACAAGCTTTGAACTCAGTAGAAAATCCGATGACAGGCAATGGTCAGGAAAGAACTCTATCCCCCACATATCTAGTGAGAAAACCAACCGTGAACACCTTCTCGGAAGATATGAAGGAAAAACCTTTTGTCCCACCCTTCCTCTTAACATTTGAAGTCTTCAATAGAAACATTCACAATTGTTTGGTAGATTCTGGGGCATCTTCCAACGTTATGCCCTTGTCTATTTTCAAAAAGTTAAATGTTGTTCCTCTCAAGAGTGATAAACATGTCATACAACTA
>SNQJ01S0011990.1:192492-226013 GCA_010110895.2 Picea sitchensis
CTTCAACGCTGTTCCTCCTGAGCTTGCCATCAATGACAAGCATACACTACTTGGTAAACATTTTCCAACATAGCGACACACCCAAAGTTTGTGCAAGTGATTGACATCATTGTGGTAGATATTCTATAGGCCTATGGGTTATTACTAAGTCGAGATTGGTCTGAAAATATAAACAGATACTTCAGTATAGATTGGCCACACCTTTGGCTACCACTGAAAGGATACAAGAACATGATCATAATCGATAGGGAGAAATATCTGAAACATACGATCACTGACCTAGAAACCCCGAATGAACCCTCAACCACAGATTTCTCCGTGTTGGGCAATTATTCCTGCGATTCCCACTTTGGAAACTTTGCTCCTCTCTTGTCTGATGTCCCTCTCACTCAAAACTCTAAAATGATTTTTCAAGAAAAGTTGTCGATACCGACAGAAGACACACTTTTTTGTCAGGACCCTACTCTATAGATTACAGAACAAAATATAGGAGAGAAAACAATTAATAAGGAAAAGGAAAAGAGTGATTGTCGTCCACAAATTTGGACTTTATACTTTGATGGATCTAAATCACAAGAAGGGTCAGGAATAGGGTGCATCCTCATTGATCCTAAAGGTAAACTTCATTTCCTATCTTGTAGGCTAGAATTTGAATGTACAAACAACACTGTCGAATATGAAGCTCTAGTAAAAGGATTAAAGAAAGCTATAGACTTGAATATCAAAGAATTGTAGGTTTTCTGGGATTCCGAAATTATAATTAGATAAGTAAGGAATACTATAGATTGTAATTCTCCTCACCTAAATAACTATCAACAAGAGGTGCATAGGTTAATAGAGAATTTTGAAGCCTTCAATATTACAACGATCCCCAGAGCAAAGAATATTCTTGCTAACTCATTGGCCACAGCTGCTTCCAGGCTGCCACCTTTAGAAGATTATGAAGCCTCCCGATTCACTGTGGAGCTTCTCTACAAACCATTGGTGCCTAATAACATTTCTAATTGGAAAGTCTTTGAAGGAGATGAACAGATCATAAACTTCCTGACTAACCAAGATAATTTCAAATATTTGGCTATTGACGATGAAGTATTCCAAGAAAAATCAACAGAGACTGATCCTAGGACATGACAACCTGTTGATAAATCAAAGTCTCACACAATCCCAAAAGGTATAGCTAATCTAGAAAATATTTTTGATCTAAAAGAGCGATTTAAGTGGCCTAAAAACGCAAAGACTAGTAGCTCTTTTCCCTTGCATGAAACTATAAATCTCGAAACCTTAGAAAACCCAAAGAATGTGAATCTCGGCAAGACTATATCCAAAGAGGAAAGGAAAACGTATCTCAAATTGTTCAGACAATACCAAGATGTCTTTGCATGGTCCTACCGAGATATGAAAACGTATGATACTCGCATCATTCAACACACTATCTCGTTAAAACCCGAAGTGAAACCTTTCCAGCAAAAGCTATGAAAGTATCACCCATCCCTGGAACCTCTCATGTATTAGGAATTAAAAAAAAAATAGATGCCAAGATCATTTTCTAGGTTAGGCATTCTGCATGGGTAGCAAATCTTGTCCCGGTGAGGAAAAAGTCGAGAAAGATCCGCCTATGCATAGATTTTAGGAACCTCAACAGAGCTTCAGAAAAAGACAATTACCCAGTCCCTCTGATGGAACAACTCTTGCAGACCATGTCTGGCTCAAAGATTTTTTCTCTACTAGACGGTTTGTCAGGTTACAACCAAGTTCTGGTTTTGGAGGAAGACCATTTAAAAACCACCTTCCGAACCAAGTGGGGAACCTTTTCTTATAAACGCATGCCTTTTAGGTTAATTAACGTAGGAGAGACCTTCCAAAGGGCTATGGACGTAGCTTTCCAGGGACTAATCAATAAATGCGTGGTAGTGTATCTAGACGATGTAATAGTGTATTCAAATAATAGAGAAGAGCACATCCAACACTTAACTAAGATTTTCAAAAGGTGTAGGTAATACGATATATCCTTAAACCCTAAGAAAACTATCTTCGGTGTCGATGAAGGTAAGATGTTATATCACATTATATCTCAAGCATGCATTTTCATATACCTAGAAAGGATTAAGGCCATAGCTCAACTCCCCTTGCCCCATAAGAAGAAATCTATGCAATCCTTTTTCGAACAAATCAATTTTGTAAGGAAATTCACTCCCAATTTCACGGAAATCATCAAACCCTTACAAAAGATGATTCACAAGGATGCCGAATTTAAGTGGGATGATGAGCGAAAAGGTTCTTTCAGCAATATCAAGGCTGCTATATCCCTGGCCCTGGTGTTGCGAAGTCTCGATTTCAATAGAGACTTCTTCCTCTATACTTTCGCCTTCGACCAATTGTTAGTTGCAGTTTTGACTCAGAAGGATGATGACAACAATGAGGCCCTAGTTTCATTCATGAGTACTAATATTCAAGGAGTTGAGCTCAATTATCCTTCTATAGACAAACAGGCCTATGCGGTATATAAGGCAGTAAAACATTTCATGTCTTACATCCTCAAGAACCACACTAAAGTGATTGTGTTGCACCCTGCAGTCTGATCCTTGTTTACCCAACAAGAAATGGGGGAAAGAAGAGGGAACTAGATGGCAGTAGTCTAGGAATTTGATCTAGATATAAAACGTGCCAAACTAGTAAAAGGACAAGGGTTATGCAGGCTTGCAGCCGAAGCCCAAGGCCAAGTAAATGAAGATTACAGATGGGAGAACGAAATGGAACTATGGTGTGGCGAAGTATCATACATCTCCCTAGGACAAGAGTATTGGTATAAGGATTTATCTTATCTCCTACACCACGAGACCTGTCCGGAAAACCTCAACCCTAGGGAAAGGAGATCCCTTAGGCTAAAATCTGCACAATATCTCCTTATAAATTCGCTACTCTTCCGAATCAATTATGTTGGATTACTATTAAGATGTCTCGGATGTGAAGACACAGACAAAGTGCTTAAGGAGATCCAAGATGGCCCTGCCGGGGGACATTTCGCAGGAAACACCATCACTCATAAGATTCTGAGAGTCAAAAATTATTGTCCCACCTTGTTCAAGGACGCTCATTCTTACGCTAGAAACTATAAAACTTGTCAAATGAGCGCTGGGAGGGAGAAGAGAGAAGTAGTCCCACTCCAACCTATGACTGTTTCTAGGCCTTTTGAGCAATGGGGGTTAGATATCATAGGAGAAATTACACCCAACTCTTCAAAATAGCACAAGTACATTCTTATTGCAACCGACTATTTCATGAAATGGGCAGAGGTCATTCCTCTGACTTGGGTAAACGAGAAGGTAGTAATCCAATTTATAGAACAAAAACTAATCACAAGGTTTGGTATCCCTTCTATTCTAGTCTTTGATAAGGCATCTTATTTTTCTTCCACCCTTTTGATGAAGTTTTCTCTGGACAAAGGAATCATAATTAGGTATTCGGAAAATTATTATCCACGGGGAAACGGTGTGGAAGAATCAACTAACAAGAACTTAATGAGGATATTAAAAAAGACATTTGCAAATAACCAAAGGAATTGGAATAATCTACTCCATAACGCCTTGTGGGCCAACAAAGTCACACCCAAAAACGCTATAGGAAATTCCCTATACTTTCTGGTCTACGGGAAAGAATCCATCCTCCCAAATGGGCTCTATCTTCCATGTATTAAACTAGCCCAAGATTCCAGCGGGGGGCCTTCATCGGCCATACAATGAAGAATCAACACTGTGCTCATGTTGGAGGAAGAAAGAGAAAAGGCTAAGTCAAAATTCCTAGCTCACCAACAAATAGTGAAAAGATGGTTTGATAAGCATAAGGCTAAAGGGAAGAACTTCAAAGTAGGAGACCTAGTCCTAAAGTGGGACAGAGCAAATGAACCAAAAGGGAAGCATTCTAAGTTTCAAAATCTGTGGCTTGGATCTTTCCAAGTGGCTGAAAATATTGGGGCAGGCACGTATCGGTTGCAGAATCTTAGGGGGGAAACTGATGCCATTCCAGTGAATGGTCGGGCCCTAAAACAATATTTCCAATAAGAAATTGAAATTAAAAAAAAATAAAAAAAAGTGTGTGCTTTATGTTCTTTGTTGAGTATCTTCTGTGATTGTGAAATGAATTGTTTGTTATTTTCTTTTTTCTACCTGGATTTCTGTGCTTTTGAAAGTTGTGTTTAGCAGGATAGTGGTTGATCTCAAAACATGCAACATAGCAAGCTCTGTTCCTACCCTATCACTCACTTACAAACACAAGAAGAATTGGAGGATCTGCAGTCGCTCTGAGGAGTCCTCTATCTAAACCTCGCTAAATGAAGAACTCTAGAGAAATGTCATAAGTGTCTGCTTGGTGTTTTGGTAATACCTTAAGGGAAAGAAGGAAATTTGGAAAGGACTACATGAACCCAGAAAACAAAGTTAGCAATGGATCCACCTTGATCATCTCACCTTGCGAAATAAATAGACATCATCCTCTCCCGCTCGCTCAGGGTGTCATGCTGAAATAAAATTGGTATTATCAAAAGAGTTAAAAGTAGGAGAGGGTATGCAGATATCTCCACCATGGATATGGAAGCTCACTGGCATCGGAGCAAGGTCTGTGATGTCGAGGTGACTCCGTCGGGGCTATGGACTCTCGCTAGCAACGGAGCGACACCGAAGAAAGTGAGTAAAGGTAACTGAAGGCGTCATTCCGATGAGTGCGTTGCTAAACTTTCGTAAAAAGGGGGCATGAGTCAGGGTCAAAGGAAACAAAGGAGGAAAAGGGTTAAAACCCCACGGGCAGACCCGAAAGCATCAACTAGAGAACTTCAAATGCAAAGGTAAAGAGGTTCTGATTGTCAAACCAATCAAGGTTCTCCATCATCTTCCGTATCAGCCGAGCCTTGGAGAAGGAACATAGATTCTCCTTTTTCCCAGTGTATCGCCATTTGTTGAGCACTCAACACACCCTAAAATAGTCTATGTCAAATTTTTACTTTTTGGGTACCACTTGATCTTTCACACTGTCTGATTGCACTTCAGCAAGAAACTGTTGCATGTGCTTATCATTTATGTTTTCATGTTGAGTCGTTTAAAGTCTTATTGAACATGTGAAAATAATCTTAACTTTAAAAGGGACTAACATTTACTTAAGGAATCGACAATCTAAAGTTTTCTCCAACGCGCTTAGGAAATTTGGCATCGGCAAAGATTAAAAGTGACAAAAATCGCTTAAGAATAACAAAATAGTCGAGCGCCGAATTTCATCAGAGTCGACAGATGGAGGTCTCTCGTCTCCGCAAATAAGTTTCACTAAATATATCTTTGAAGACTGATCCGTTCGGCATCGACATAATATTAAAAGAATAAGTGTCACGCGAAGTAAAGGTGATATCACCGATTGCCGACTTCTGAAATATTTTTGGCGTCGGGAATTTACGAAGATGATAACCCACGAAGAAAACTACGCGTTAATTTTACTTTTGAACGTCGATCCCCGACGCCATCCCGGCATCGCTAGTCGCAATATCTAGCTCTTTTAGTGCGTTCAACATGAACGAAACCCAAGTGCAATCCTTACCCACAAGCCGAGTTTTGGATTTTATTTTTAATAACCCCTGAGTGAGTAACGCCACGTCAACATCAATCATCATCGGAAGTTTCTAAAGTAAAATATCAACGAACTTACAAAGCAACTCGGAACAATAATAATTATAAAATCACATAATTTACGAGAAGCTTAGATAAAAAAAACGATAGAGTTACATACACAGAGGGAACACGATACATCCAACTACAAAACATATTCGAAATCTCATATATTAAGGCTCCCGCCAAGCTCAGGTTACATACAAATAAGCACCACCGACGCCTTGACTAATCGGCCTGGTTACATTGAGAATGTGAAAACCCTCACAACAAACAAAGAAAACTATCAAATGTCACTTCGGAGAATGAAAAACAAGAGTCTTCCCATCATGTATCTCCTGCACACAGACCTTCTCGTGGACTACTCCTCACGCCTTGCAGTGTTTTCATTTTTTCCTTCCTCGTCATCCTATGTGCTTTGTGTAGCTGCACAATCGTATCTTGTGCTTCTCGAAGCTGTCTCTTGAGCCAATTTGTTCTTCCTTCGCAACCCTGTGGTGCCGATACCTCATGGTTCTTCACCGCCAACTGTCTCTGCAGTTCTCTATTTTCTTGATAAAGTTCGGCTATGGCGAGTTGAGCCCGCTCTAGCTATTGGATGGGACTTCCAACGGGAGAACCCGATATCTTTTCTCTTCCCATTCATCTCCCGCTTCCTCGACTGGTAGTCCCGATAGGCTCTGGCCAGGTAGTGTGCATTGTAAACTCCTCAACGGCTGGGTGTGAACTCAGCTTAGTTGGGAGGTGGTCTTCTCCTCCTCCGTAGTGTCTTCTTATAAGAGGGCATGACCTCCAACATATGTCCTTCAAACGTATTTTTCTCCACTCCCACCTCTGCTTGAGACACTAACACCATTTCTGAGCAAAGGTAGGTACCTCATATTGAAGCTTCAAGGACACTTGATGGTAATAAGAAAGAGTCCCAAGCATGTTGGGGCTCAGACCTGGAGCTCTGGCTACCTCGCAAACCCCGTCCATTTTTTAATGGGGACCCCATAGTGCGACATCGTATTGGCTTAGACGTATGTGGATGAATAAAAGACTACGACACAAAGTTTTGATATAATTGAACTCGCAAGACCAATGCTACTGATGAATAAAATCGGCTTATGCATAGAATTCCCACAGAGCCTCTAGAATTTATAGCAGAATGAGGAAGCAAAACAGAACATGCCAAATAACACTCCCACCTCATGACAGTATGTCTTGAAGATTTAACACGTCATAGTTGCTCGACAGATGCAATCCAGAACACATGAAAGACCGTTGATCGGAGTTGCAGGGAATATATGGTATGATCATTCCAATCTCTTTAATCTCCCCAACTTCCATTATTAACGAATGATAGTTAACACACTTGGTGATACGACTTTCAGAGGAACAACTTGCCTCGACCTGAGGCATTTAACGACTTCCTTATTACGGTATCTGACCTTTTGGGAGCGTACGTGCACTTTTCGACACACGTTTGGCTCTAGCATCCTTTCCCAACCCCAAGGGTCAATTGACCACTGTGACAGTTTCCACGCTCATATATGTCGTACTTGATTTTCCACGCTATGGTGCGCAGATGTAACTTATTCAAACTGAAGAGGAGTGACGGTGTGGACAAGGAAATTACAGTTCATTCAAAAGGGCGACTGGGATCATATAAGTATTAAACGATCGAGACTAACGATCTCTATAGGTACGCATCGGTCTATTATGTTTCTATTTTCATCTTACTATGTGTTGCCTGATAAGTGATTTCTAAACTACCTCAACCCCTATTGTAGGAAATATCCTCCCGACTACCGAACAAAGTTTGCTCCGTAACCTCACCGAGGAACTCGAAAGAAACATCGAAGCAAAATCACCAAAGTAATGAAGGATATCGGACTCCTCGAGTTTGGCACCCCCGACAACTTCGTCAACCTAAGTGACGTAGTCGAGTCGCATGCCAAACAATATTCTCTAGGGACCGAAGAGCTCGCAAAGATGACCAACGCGAGGCCAGGGCAGGTGCAACAATTTGCAAATCATCTAATCAGAGATCGAACCTTCCTATAGCAGTTGAAATCCAGTCTAGTGAAGTATCAAACGCATGCGATGGACATCAGAGGAATACATGCAGCTCCGATGGAACAACACAAATTTCCATGAGGCCCAAACTTGTGAAGAGTTGTTTATCAGTTGGTCCGAGTATGAGAGAAATCGCCCTTTTTAAGAGATATCTCGAGCTGACTATTAAAGAAACTGTTAGTATAGGATGCCACATGAAAATTTTTGTTTTGCTGAAACTGCACTTAGCCGTTAATTTTAGTTAAACTTTACATTATAAATAAAGACATCGACCAATTAGTGAAGGGTCGATGGTTTTTGTAAGAACTCTTGCTTTTTGGTTGTTAAGAATTATTTTGAAGCTGTTATGAATTGAGAAGTCCTTTTGGACCAAAGACAAGTCATTTTCATCAAATGCATGTGATTGGACATGGAGAAGAACTGTTTCCCATATCATTTCATGAATGATGTTGTAATGAGTAAGAGCTATTTAATCTATTGTCAAGTTATCTGGTGCAATATTTTGTTGTTATTTACTTTAAATGATGAATACAAATCATTGTGTTAACATGTGACGAATGATTATGGTAGATGAATTAGTTTTCTTGCCATTATCTTATTTGCATATGTGTTTTCTTTCTGATAATTAGTTTCTCATACAGTAATTGGATGCTCACAAGGTTAATGTATTAGTACTAGGCTTGTGTTATAGAATCATTGTCTGCATGATTGAGCAGTGGGTTATCCCAAGTTCAGCCTCTTCCCCAGTAGTTAGAATTTAATCTTGTTTGTCACCAAGTTGGTTTATGCCGGCTTACATATCATATCAGTCTCACCCAAGAGAAAATACAAAAAGAGATAGTTTAAATTGAAGGAAGAGCCTTCACAATAAAACATAAATCCCATTGATAAATTGGTCGGATCGCAAAATTTGGAGAACCATTCCACCATTAAACGCTGCAGAGTCTAATTAGGCCTCGATGGCAGGTTTGGTTCCTACCGTTGAATCAAGGGTTTAGGACCCATCAGCAAGAACATGGAAAGAATGCATGAAGGGACCCTAAATATATATGTATGTCTCCTTGTATTTATGAAATTATATGTTAGGTGTCCATGGGAAGGAACTTCAACACAAGGAATCAACATAGCTCGGTAATGGTTTGTATAAACTTATTGTTAATATAGATACGGAATGTTAGTGTGGTAGGTGCAGGGAGGATTGTTCTTGATCTTGAGGGAAATCAAGGAATAATATTTGAATGGGGCTTAGGAAAAGAATCAAATAACCAAGCTAAGCCATTGACTATTTTCTAGGGGTTGAATATCCTTGATGCAAGCCAAATCAAGAGTCAAATAATTATTGGGGACTCGACTATAATTATAAAATTGATGTATAATTCCTCCTCTCTGAATGATGGAAAAATGGTAAGGATCATAAGGTGAATATAGAAGGAATCTAACTGGTTTGAATCTATAGAATATTACCATGTCTTAAGGGAGACCAATCAACAGGTACACCATCTATTCAATATGGCCTCTCACGTGGATAATGGAGTTCTAAGAACCAAAAATTGGGTATCATCTTCCCCATTCTCTAATTCTTTAACCCATAGTTATAGATAAGCAAGGCATGAAAGCCATGTGGCACTTCAAGTGGCAAGGGTGATTAAATAACGAAATTCATCATTCAAAGAGCATTGCCCCCATGATACCTTCACACAATTGTGGCCTAATGTTGAAATAGGCTAATCAATTGCGAAGTGACTTGGGCTCTTTTGTAAGTGGGATAATGGTTTTAGAGGACTATTTTGGAATTCCTATAGGTGAGGCTCTATGGTTTCTAGTATTATGGTGGATTGCTTTGTTTCAAATTGGTTTGAATTGGGTTTTTCTTTTCCCATGTCTTGGGGTGCCAACAAAGTCATGAATTTTGGATCTTGGTTCACATGGGTGGATCATTTGGTGGCTTGTTGGTCCTTGATTTGGTTGTTTCTTGGGATTGCTTGGTTGACTTGATTTTGTGGCTTAGTCTCTGTTGATTTTTCTGAAGATTCCTATGAAGCACTACTCTCTCTATGTGGAAAATCAAAATATTAGTCTCCCAAATTTATGTGGAACATAATTTTATTTGGATGGTATTTTCCTATATTGTAATTTGTTTGAGGGGATGTTGGAAGTGTTTGGTTATTGGTTATGGTAGTCAGTATCTATCTGAGTTTGTGGAAGTTGTATAAATTCTAATTCCAACACCTAGGTACTTTTTTATCTAGTGATTTCCTTACTGCAATCAGATTAGCATCTCACAAAATAATAATGCACCACTCAAATATTCAACTCAAACCTATCATGCATTAGGAACATAAACTATGAAACCAAATCAAGCACACATGAACACCAAATTTTTTGGGTAAATACCGTGGAGGAAAAACCAATGTTTAGAATGATTTTATTATGCTAAAATCAGGGCTCACGTAATAGGGATAATGTCCCATTGAGAGAAATACAACTACAGACTAACATGGAAAGGGATGACCTGTTGTACAATCAATTATGGCACACTTTTCTAGCCATATGACACTATCTCTTCCATGACTTGTGGATATCCACGAATTTCCCCATTGTGACCCACAGATGTCCACGACTATCTCCTTTGTGGCCCATGAATGCGTATGGAAAGCTCTGTATGCTCCATCACTCTCTTGTTACTTCCTTCTATTGAAACCCACCTGTGTATGCTTCAATTCTCTCTTCTCCTTGATCTGTATGATCTCTAGATGAAGGTCCTTCTTGTCCTATCCAAGATCTTGAACCACATTCCTTCATGATCCAATACTTTGTGTCGACTCCCTCAACACATGTCAAGTGTCTTTCTCCTTCACCCTAGCCTTGCTTTTATAATCGTGAGTTGTAATCTATTTCTAATCTCAAAAGTGATCTACGGTTGAGATTACTTCTCACACTCACTTTGAGATTTACATTACATGATGCATGTTAAGTACTTTTAGCATGTCTCGTAAATAACTCAATTAACTAATTACATAATTAATTAATAAAAGAAATTTACTTTAAAAATTCTTTGAAATGAAGTAAATTCAAGAGTATAAGGCTTTGGATGATTTCCACATGTCTATACACATAGACCTATGCAAAAGTACCTGTCTGATGCTATCACTAACATCAACACTCCCTCTTAGTGAGGAAGGTATTCTTCACCACTCCAAGTCTGTCCTTGAAGAATACAAACTTCCCTTTCTTGAAGGGCTTCGTCAAAATATTTGCAACCTGCTCATCTGTGGAAATATATTGAAGCTTCACTGCTCCTTTCTAGATCCTATCCCAAATGAAGTGACATTTGATCTCAATATGCTTGGACTTATCATGGAATATTGGATTCTCAAAGAGTTTAGTACAACTCTGGTTATCGTAGTACATCACAGTAGGCTCCAACTCTTGACCAAATATACCTATAAGAAATTTGCGAATCTAAATGGATTCACAACTAGCCTTACTCACTACCACATACTCTTCCTCTACTGAACTAAGTGCCACATAAGCATGATTCCTACTGAACCAAGTGATCATTGTTGATCCCAAGATGAAGAAACACCCCAAAGTGCTCTTTCTATCTACTGAACTACCTACCTAATCTGAGTCTATATATCCCTGCAACTCTACTCCATATCCTCCAAGATATCTTAATCCATACTCTATTGTACCTCTCAAGTACCTGATCACATGCTTTGTTGTGATCCAATGCACCTACCTTGGCTCTACCATAAATTGACTCATAGTATTCACAACAAAACAAATATTTGGTCAGGTGTTGACCAAATACATCAAGGACCCTACCAGTTGTCTGTATATCTTGGGATCCACCAACTCTGAATCTGAAGTGTCAATCTTCTTAATCATAGGTGTATCCATCGATTTACATTCCTCCATCCTGAATCTCCTCAAGGTCTCTACTACATACTTTTCTTGTCCAAGGAAGATCTCTCCTGATAATTTCCATACCTCTAACCCCAAGAAATAATGCATCAAGACAATGTCCTTCATCTCAAACTCACTAGCCAAATCTTCTTTGCACCCTGCAATAAGATCCTTTGCACCTGCGAGAAATAAATAATCAACATACAAAACCAATATGAAAGGATCCTCTCCCAAAAGTATGAAGTACAAGTTAGGATCCACCTCACTCTTGGTAAATCCCATACTCTACAAGTATCCATTGATCCTGGAATACCTTTCCCTTGGTGCATGTTTGAGTCTGTACAAGGATTTATTAATCATACACACATGATACTCCCTCCAATGTACCTCAAATCTATGAAATTTATCTATATATACTTCCTCCTCAATGATCTTGTTGAGGAATTATGTTTTCACATCAATATGATGTATCCTCCACTTCATAACTGAAGCAATAGAAATAACAACTAGAATATAAGCATACCTGGCGACTAGAGAAAATTTCTCCTCATAGTCTACTCCCTCTTTGTTGCAGAACCCTCTCACCAAAAAAATCATCTTGAACTTCTCTATGATACCATCTGCAACATTCTTGATCTTGTAGAGCCATATGGAACTCACAACTATCTTCCCCTCTAGCCTCGTCACGATGTCCCAAACATCATTGATCATAATAGAGTGTACTCCTCTACCATGACATCCCATCATACTTGTTGATCTGTTGTTTCCTAAAATCTGGAAGGCTCAACATCAATAATGCTACACATAAGCACCATATAGTTCAGAAACTTCTTCGGAGGCATGTTCTCTCTAACCACACTCCTAGGAGCCTCACCAACACACCTCAATGTCTATACTATCCATCTAGGTCTCTGGACAGGGATGGAAGGGGCTAAATCCTCCTCTTTATATGAAGTTTGAATTGTTGAATGTTTCTCATCCTTCAGAGCTTTCTGCTCCTTGTCATTTGTCACTGTTGATGACTTTTGAGTACTCCTAGATGTTAATTTCTCCTCAAACTTCACATTTATGCTCACAACTGTCTTCTTTTGCATTGGAATAAATATCTTGTAAGCCTTTGAGGTCTCATTGTACCCCACAAATATACCCTTCTGTCTCAAAGGCTCTAGCTTCATCGCCTTCTCCACTGGAACGTGGATGTAAATTGGACAACCAAAGATACTCAAATGTCCTATCTCTATATTCACCCCTGAGAATGCCTCCTCCAGAGTCTTGTCCCCCAATATCCTATGAGGACTCTTGTTCTACACATACATCATTGTATTACATGCCTCTACCCATAAAAATACAGGAAACTCTTGATCATGTATCATAGCCTTGGAAGAGCCGATGAAAGAACGATTATTTCTCTCTGCAACCCCATTCTACTGGGGGTTGTATGAGACTGTGAGCTCCCTCTTGATCCCTACCTCCATGCATAAATACTTGAAGTCATTGGAAGTGTACTCTCCCCCATTATCCGACCTCGAGACCTTAACATTCATCTATGTATGGTTCTCTACCTGAGCCCTTAACTCTCTAAACCAACCGAAGACCTCATCCTTGGTATTCATAAAGAAGATCTAGGTTTTCATGGAAAAAAATCAATAAATGTCACATAGTATGATGATCTCTGTAATGATGCTATTGACATTGACCCACTCACATATGAATGGATAAGATAAAATATCCCGTTAGACCTACTCTTGTTGCTTGGAAAGCTTCCCCTATATTGATCTAGCTTCCTTTCAGAGCGTGTGCTCTGATACCATGTCTAAATTCTTACTCCAACACCTATGTACTTTTTTATCTAGTGATTTCCTTACTCCAATCATATTAGAAGATTACAAAACAATAATACACTACTGAAATATTCAACTCGATATCATGCAACAAAAGCATAAAATAAGAAACAAAATCAAGCACACATGAACTGTAGAGCCTGGTTAGGTTATTTTCAAGACTCAAAATAATTAAAAGTTTTTCTAAAATCTCCTACTTAAATGACTAAAATTTAGTTTAGAATTTCTTTCATGATTTTCTTATACTTGGAATAAACCAGGAATAAATAGTAACAACATAATAATGAAAAAAACATAATAATATCAACAACAACAACAAAATAATGATATCACACCATAATACATACATCCACATGCATATTGGTTTATCTAGTCCCTTTTTTGTCTGATCATGTTCTTGCCCAGACTGAATATTAACCTTCCGGCCAACTAGGAACAACCTCTCCAGCTCCCTAACTCTAGGAATCCTTGTAGTTTCCAGGCCCCCGAGCCCAAAATTCCCAGCAACAACAGTGCCTGTGAGAGTTCCCCAAATCAAGTCTTCCAATTTCCTCCTCCTCCTTTATCTTTTAGAAATCCTAAAAACAAAAAATGAGATCCCCCTTCCAAGTCCTCCCCTTCTTCCTTATCCTCCTCTCTTAAATATTCCTCATTAATTCCCAACAACCTTATCCCCCCATTAATTTCCCAACAACCTTATCCCCCCATTAATTCCCCAACAACCTTATCCTCCCCCATTAATTACTTCACCCATTTTTTAATACTAAAATAATAAAAGACTCATTAATATATTTTAATAATTAATTAAATTTAAATTAAAAAATATGATAAAATTAATCAATTTGGGTTGTTACATACACCTACCCTTCAAGAAACTTCGTCCCAAAGTTATAGTTATTTACAATACAAGGGTAACGACACACGATTCATACATCTGCAACAAATAATCAACATCATCAATTTAAAACACTTATACATACTAGTGTACATGTGCAAGGAATACGTGTGTAGCTAGCACATACAAGACTCGTACATGTACTAATAAAAATAATGATCACACCTAAAGTAATTCTTGTATGCGTCCAATCCAATCAACAAGACCATTCATTCCATAAAAGATAGTAAACTATTTAAAATGTTCATGAAATCCCCACACATTCTCAACTACTTCTATTCATCCTTCCTCCCTAACTTACTTCCATATTACATCCCTATCCTTCCTCTGCTGGACTATCTTGGAGCGTCAACTATATTGACCTAACTCCAAATAGAACCTGTAAGCGGAAGTGCCAACTCTCTTGACCAAGCTTCCCCAACAGGCAACTAGCAGTCATCATCACACGTCTAGAGAAGTGTGAGCTAACACCGTCCTCCCATGACTTTAGGTTTTAGAGGATACACGGTGGGAAATGCCTCCACCCCTCCTAATAGGACTAGGGTCCACACCCCACCATGGAATATATAATGGCACTATGTTGTTGGGAATTTTGTCATCGTATATTCAGTTTTAGGTAGTCTCACCACCTGAAAAACCTACACTGGTCTACATATCATAATAATGCATTCGAACCAACATAATTTCACATACAACAATTCATACCATATTGTTTCTCGGTCATTGTTAACGACATCAACCTTTTATCATCATTATTCTTTGTCTATTTCATAGCCTATTGACCTGCATATTAGTCTATAACACAAACTCATACATATCTATGCATTATCATCATGTAAATTCATTTAACCATAATCTCAATTCGTTATCCACATACCAACAACTTTAAATGTCAAAATTTTCAAGTTGGAATAGATTGCATAATATCCATCATAATTCAAATAGCGTTAAACATTCATAGAATTGACATTCACATAATAGATTGCATAATATCCATCATCATTCAAATAATGTTAAACATTCATATAATTGACATTCACATAGGTTCATACGTCTTAAAAGTTCAAGTGTATCATTAATAGTTTCATAGTAAATAGAAAATAAAGGTGATCAGGCCTTAGGTAATTCTAGTTGTCTAAGTCAAAAGGTGGAATTACATACACCCAAACTTCGAGAAAACATATTCCCGAGGTGGTCAAAAAAGTGAGGGATGATCTTGTCGTAAGGTCTTGACATCCTCCCAAGTAGCAGCTCCTAGGATATACTTGTCCCACTAGACCTTAACTTGGTCTACCAGATGGTTCCTGAGCTGTTGGACCCTAAGGTCCAATATTTGTAACAGTTCTACCATGAGGGTTCCCACGTCCGATACCTACAATTCCTTCCAATTCAATTTATGAGATTCATCAGCAACATAATGACGTAGGATAGATACATGAAAAAAATTATGAGTTTTATGCAAGTGGGGTGGCAGTACGAGATGATAGGCAATGGGTCCAATTCTCTCTTGGATTTTGAACGGTCCTATAAATAGAGATGACAACTTTTTCCCCCTCCCAAACCGAATGGTACTCTTATTAGACCTGATACGAATGAAAACTTGATCTCCCACTTTATAACTTCAATCAGTCTTATGTGCATTAGCATAACTTTTATGTCTATCTTGTGCTTCCTTTAGTTGTTGCCTAATATGAATGACCTGTTCTTCCATCTCTTGAATCAATTCTGGCCCAACTGTCACTCGGTCTTCTAACCTTTCCCAAATCAACGATGTCCTGCATGGCCTTCCATACAGAGCTTCGTAGGGTGGAATTCCAATGGATCTATGAAAATTGTTATTGTAGGCGAACTCTACCCAAAGTAGGTACTTCTCCCAATGGGTTTGATTATCCATAACATACATCCTAAGCATGTCTTCCATGACCTTATTTACTCTCTCAGTTTTTCCATCTGTTTCAGGATGATAAGTTGTGCTTAAGTTCAACTGAGTCCCCAACGCTGACTGCAAACTTGTCCAAAACCTAGAAGTGAATTTGGAGTCCCTATCTGAAATGATCTTCTTTGGTAACCCATGCAAACAGATGACCTCACTTATAAACACGCATGCCACATTAGTGACATCGTAAGTGTCTCTAACTGGAATAAAATGAGCACTCTTGGTCAACTTATCAACTATCACAAGAATGGAATTGTGTTTATGCGATGTGAGCGGCAATCCCACAACAAAATCCATAAAAATGACTTCCCATTTGGACATAGGGAAATCATGCGGTTGTAGGAGACCTGTCAGGTGGTGGTGTTCAACTTTCACTTGTTGACACTCTAGGCACTTGGTGATGAAATGGACTACATCACGCTTTATGCATACCCAAAAGAAAATCTTCTTCATGTATGCATACATATTCTTCACACCCGGATGTGCACAATAAAGTGCTCTATGGGCTTCCTTGAGTACGATGCTTCAAATATCCCCACCTTAGGGGATGTACATCCTTCCTTGATATCTTAATAGTCCATCTACTTCCAAGCTATATCCTTCATACTTTGGATCTAATTGTCTTCCACTCTGGAGGGTTGAAGTAACCTTTAAAACCAACTATCTCCAAGAAGTTTACCCAACACACACTCCCTCAGATTAACTTTTAAGGGTACCAAGGAGAAGACACGTGGTCTCCTGCTCAAGGCATTCGTGACCACATTCTCCTTTCCTTTGATGTATGAAATTCCAAAATCGTACTCACTCATAAACTCACTCCATCGCCTCTGTCTGGCATTGAGATCCCTTTGAGTGAAGAGATCCTTTAATATTTCATGGTCCGTTTTGAGCTCAAATTTTCACCCCACTAGATAGTGCCTCCAAATTTTCAGAGCTAGCATTGCAACTGCCAACTCTAAATCATGAGTAGCATAAAGCTCCTCATGTTGCTTCAACTTTTTTGATGCATATGCTATCACTCCTCCATCCTTCATTAGCATGGCCCCCAACCCTTACTTCGAGGCATCCATGTAGACTGTGAAGTATTTTTCCATATTCGACACTCATAGAATTGGTGCACTAGTCAGTAACCTCTTAATCTCGATGAATGCAATATTACATTATTTTGTCCATTCATACCTGACCCCCTTGTGCTGCAAAGTGGTGATGGGTTTCGCTATTTTAGAGAACCCTTCCACAAATCTTTGATAATAAACCGCTAGCCCCATGAATCTTCTTACCTCATGAGCATTTTTTAGCACTGGCCATTCCATAATGGCCTTTACCTTTTCTAGGTCCATAGAGATTCCTTCACCGGAAATGATATGACCTAAATAGTGAATTTCTTTCTAGAAGAAAGAACACTTCAACAAATTTCCATACAATGTGTTCTCTCTAAGGCATGACACCACCACTCACAAGTGTTCCTCATGGTCTCTTTCATTCTTGGAATAGATGAGGATATCATCCAAAAAGCCCTGTACAAAGCGATCTAATTACTTTTAGAATACACCATTCATGAGGCTCATGAACACTGCTGGCACATTGGTCAAACCAAAAGGTACTAAAACGAACTCGTAATTCCCAAACCAAGTTTGAAATGTCGTTTTAGGAATATCGCCTTCCTTAATCCTTAACTGGTGATACCCTAATCGAAGATCAATTTTTGAGAACACCGTCGCTCCTTTCATATGATCAAAGAGATCATCTATCTGTGGCACTGGGTACCTATTTTTCACTGTAGCACGGTTCAAGTCCCTATAATCTATACACAGTCATAAGGAACCATCCTTCTTCTTCACAAAAATTAATGGTGCACCCCAAGGTGAGACACTAGGCCTTATTATCCCTAAGTCAAGTAGTTCCTTCAACTACATATGCAACTCGCAAAGTTATGGTGCCATCATCCTATATGGTGTCTTGGAAATTGGCTCCGCACCAGATTTTAGCTCAATGGTAAAATCAAGCTCCCTCTCAGGAGGTAACCCTGGTAACTCTTTTGGAAAAACATCATTAAACTTTGAAAATAATGGATATTGATCCAAGGAGGGTCCATTACCTTCAATGACTACTTCCACTACATACAATCGAAAACCTTGCCTCGTGCAACGTTTAACCTTCACGGTCAAGATAAAGCGTAGAGACACTCTCCTCCATACATCGTGGATCTCTACACACCTTCCTTCATCGTCAACGCAAAGCACCTTTTTTGCGAAACAATCTACCATAGCTCGATGGGATTCTAACTAGTCCATTCCAATGATTATGTCATGCGTAACAACCCAAATCTCAACATGTGGATCGATCCCTTCTAGGTCAATTTTCATTGGAACTTGTTGTCAGTTGGTTATTGGGATGGAACTTCTTGCCTTGTGTTTCCAAGTAGGGTGTTGATTTCATCCCACTCTATTTCAGAATTGTGATTCTTCTGAATGTATGAAGAATGTTTTTTATTCAAAATTATTTTCATTAGTTAGTGCACTGACTAATACAATGACTTTTGTGATTTGGATAACGATAAGGAATATTTTAATCTTGCGTCTTGATTTCAATGTTGGAACATTTGTAGTGTGTCACATCTAGTGATTTATTGGTTGATAACATTCCAACATAAGTATCGTTCTGATTTATGATATCAATTGGATTTGTATTGGTTTCCTTCTCCATGGTTTGGATTTTAATCTCATCAAATTGTTTCTTGATCTCACTTCATGGACACCCTTCACTTGATAAAACTTCATTAGAAGAAACATTTGTTTCTCCACATTTGTCAATAAGTTGTTTTTTGTTTTGTTTTGTATTTTCTCATCTTTGAACTTCATAATTTGTGCAAGTATGCTTTGATTATGATTCCTTAGGCAATAATTTTCTTCATCTTTCTCTGATAACTACTTATCAAATTTCTCCTTGAGATCTTAATTTTGTTGTTGTGATACTTGATCATTTTGCTTATATTTTCTCACCTCTAGTTTTAAACAATAGATTTTATCCTTAAGACACTTGGTTTCCCCTCTACATTTTTGTAACTTGTTTCACATCAATTTCAAAAGTATATATATATATATATATCTAGTTTCCTTTATAAATAATTTTTTCACCTTAAATGATATTTTTTGTAATAAATTATATAAATTAAATTTATATTTCTTTTTCACCCTTGTGCTTATGTTATCCCCTTTTAACTTATCTCTTGGATGACCTTTTTTCAACTTGAAATATTTTGACCTTTAATATTCTTCCTTGAGTTACCACCCTTATGGAGAGTTGTGTCAGGCAATGTATTAACCTAGTATAGCTACACAATCCCAAGCGAGTTCCTTGGAATTTAACTAAGAATTACAACAATTCCTCCTTGTGATGAGATCAATTTATTCCTTGCCTCAAACTTAATATGATTTTAAACCTTGAATGGTTGTGATGTTTCGTTTTGACGACAATGGGGGCAACCTTGGAGGACACGACCATGTGATGCCTATTGAGGGACTCCGCCCATTGGACATCAATAAACTTGAGTAATAGTGGTGATTTTATCCATGACTTTGCAAATTGGAATGGCATTGAAGCTTGTGGTGCTTACTATAATCCTTGTGCCCTAGTTAGACTTGTACTACTAGCAATTGTTTTTTAGCTAATTATTAAATAATAATAATAATAATAAAATATTTTTTTCTTTTTTTAAACTAATTATTAAATAATAATAATAAAAGATTTCCTTTTTTAAAACTAATTTTTAAATAATAATAATTTTTTTTAACTAATTATTAAATAATAATAATAAAACATTTTTCGAAAATGAGACAGAATAACGATCTCTAAGTTGCATCTAGGGTTCAATGTTGAAACCTGCCGCCATCTCTTCCGTTGTCGCAGCCATGGAGGTCGAGGAAGGGAGGCCCTCAACCCCCTCCTACATTGCAGTTACAGGAAATCAGCATGGCTCCACTCACTTCAAACGCCCGACCTTCGAACTCTCGAAGGGCATGCAACAATTAATCTAGGAGGATGAAATGCCGAAGGAAAAACCGATGGACATCAACCCAGAAACCAGTCAACCAAGAACTAAACGCACATGGGAACCCGACAAATGCATCCCACAAGCCCAACTCCTAAATATATCATCATCTCTCTAAGAATAGAGGATCATAAACAATATATGCGATATTTTTCCTTGATAGGAAAATTCCTGGGGTTATGGCCTTCCGAAAAAGACCTGGTCAAGTGGATTCAACATTGGTGGAAACCCAAGGGTCACTATGACCTCCAACTAGGATCAAAAGACTTCTTTACGATCATATTGCATAACTTGGAGGACAAAAATCAAATCTTCTAAGGGGGGTTGTACTTCTGTAACTCGGCAAGCCTTTTTCTCTGATTCTGGATGAAGAGATTCAACCCCCAAAAAGTAATATTTCACCCACGCTCTGGTTTGGTTGCGGTTATATTCGCTCCCACAGGAATTTTGGCTGGAGGAGATCCTCGCAGGAATTGGAAACACCATCGGAAGCTACGTCAAAGCCTCGGAGGAAACCAAGAAACAAAGGTACACTGCTTATGCTCGCATCTGTGTCTATTTAAATATTTCAAAACCCCTCCCCTAGCCATTATCTTGGATTACGAAGATGACGAATGGTCCCAAACCCTAGATTATGAGCACATCCCCTTTCCTTGCCGCAAGTGTCAGGAGCATGGACATCTATTCCGCAAATTCCCTCTAAATAACCCCCCCAAGCTAGCTCAGGAAGATTATGGAAAATCTAAGGACGGCTTCACCCAAGTCACAGGTCGGCGAAAGCACTAATCTAAGAGAGCACCTCCCCCCCCCGGACCTCCTACCAAGAACTCCTTTGATGCCCTTCAAACCCCGTTGGATACCCCCTCTTCTTCTACCAACCCTCTAACAACCCCTACAACTGATCAAACCCTTTCTATTACCGATATCCCTGCCCAATATTCCTCTCAACCACTAGTCACAACACCCTTTCTTCCAACCACTCTCGGCCCGGAAATGGGTGATCCAGACATGGACCTGGAGGATCAAGAGCTGGTAGGTATCGATATGGTGCATCTGGAACAAGCCTATCGTAAACATTAACTGTAGACCATACCTCCCGACCAGCAACACAAGGTGCACAAAGTCTTTCTCAATTCTTCGGTAAGAGGTTTAGCCTGAGCCATCACAAACCTGGCAATACAAAAAGAAACCTTAAAGGAACAATGCAAACCTACAAAAGAGGAGAAAAAGAGAGGCAGGAAACCGAAACACCAACTCATTCAAGACGTCGGTAACTTTCTTGTCAACTCAGGTCAAATTCATTTGATCTCAGATAGCTTCCCCCCCCTTCAACCCCCATCATCCTCATGAAGATACTATCTTGGAACATAAGGGGCCTTAATGCAAAGAGCAAACAAGTTTTTCTCAAAGAAAGAATCAATAAGGAACAACCAGACATACTCCTCCTATAGGAAACAAAATGTGTGGGACTAGAAGCGCATACCACTCTTCAAATATGCTGGACACAAGCCCATCATGTGGACATGGATGCTAGAGGGGCAGCTGGAGGTCTTGCAATCATCTGGAATCCAACCACAGTTCTACTTGACAACTTTTTTACCTCGAAATGGACCATCACTGCCTCCTTTCTCCTCATTGGCTTGAACAAAGCCTTCCTCCAACACCTGGAATGGGTTGCAGAACACTTAGGCCCCCAAAGGTGGATCTTTGAGGGATACTTCAACATGATCACAGGGCTGGAGGAAAAAAATGGGGGAAAACGCTCCCTGGGAAATGACAACATGCTCTTCAACCGTACCATAGGCCTATTGAACCTCATTGACGTCAAAACAGACAATGGGTCATTTACTTGGTCCAACAGATGCTTGGGGGCCCAACACGTTTCCAACAGACTAGATCGCTTCCTAATATCAGAAGCCATCATGATGGATGGTTTAGCTTAGAATGCCACAGTCATAGAAACCCCAGGATCAGATCATTGGCCAATACTTCTAACTCTCAACATCACTGGCACCCCAGGCAAAAAACCTTTCCTCTTTGAAAAATTCTGGTTGACACACCTAGATTTCCAAACAAACATCAAGACATGGTGGGAGGAGGCGGCTATCCAAACAGGGACCCCGATGTATCGGTTCCAACAAAGGCTAAAAAACCTCAAACAACACCTAAAATCCTGGAATAAGTCCACCTTTGGCGATATATTCCAAGCACAGGAGCATCTAAAACAACAAATGCAGACACTCCAACAACAGATCCAAACACAAGGCCTAACAGAAGTCCTAAAAACAAAGGAAACACTCCTAAACAACTAGATTGCGGAAAGAAGAGCGCAGGAAGAAGTACTTTCGAGACAAAAATCTCACATCCAATGGCTGAAACAGGGGGAAAAATATACCAAATTCTTCCACATATCCATGGTCCAACAATGCCAAACTAATCACATCACCCACCTAATCTCAGCGCAAGGTACAAAAATTCAACAACATGATGATATGGAAAAGGAATTGCTTTCCTACTACCAAAATCTTCTTACGGAACCCCCAGTAGATCGCTCACGGGCCATCGACTTCATCCTAAAAAACATTCCCAAGGAGGTCACCAAAGAGAAAAATGAATCCCTTATGAGACCAATCACTCAGGAGGAGGTCGATCAATCTCTTAAGGCTACCCCGCTAGGCAAAGCTCCTAGGCCAGACAGCTTCACTTTAGACTTTTTTCACTACTGTTGGGGCATCATCCATGAGGATGTCTGGGAAATCATCGAGGACTCTAGAAGATCCGGGAAGGTCCTCCAGATGCTCAATGCAACCTTTCTCACCCTCATACCTAAAGAAAACAACACCACTTCTCCCTCACACTTCAGGCCCATAGCCCTTTGCAATGTCATCTACAAACTCCTAACAAAGATCATTGCAACCTGCCTCAAGCCCATTCTACCCTTCTTACTCTCCCCAGAACAATCTGGCTATGTGGAAGGCAGACAAATTCTGGATAGCGTAATCCTGGCTCATGAAGTTATCCACTCCCTTCACTCAACCAAAACTCAAGGTATGCTCCTAAAGATGGATATCTCTAAAGCTTTCGATAAATTGAGCTGGAGTTACTTAAGATCAACTCTCCTAGACTTTGGCTTTGATCCCACTTGGGTCTCCTGGATTGTCAATCTCACCTCTTCATCACTGTTTTCCATCCTCATCAATTGTTTCCCCTCCAAACCTTTCTCTCCCTCAAGAGGCATAAGACAAGGGGACCTGCTCTCGCCCTTCCTCTTCATCCTTATGGCAGAAGGGCTCAGTCGCACTCTCAAAGCACCCATCAAGGACCACTCTCTCTGGCCTCACCCCCCATGGAATTTCTCCCCCCATCTTGCATAGCCAATTTGTAGATGATATACTTCTTATGGGACTGTCGACAACCAGAGAATCCCTACACTTCATATCTATCATTGACCTCTTCTGTGAAGCATCAGGCTTGGAGGTGAATCTAACCAAATCCCAAGTCTTCTTCTTCAACACACCTATTGAAATCCAAAACCATCTTACTCTCATCCTTGGCTTCACCCACAACGTCCTCCCATCCATCTACCTGGGCATCCCCCTCATTGATAACACACTCAAAAATTATTCCTGGGACTCCTTATTGTCCAGCTTTAGGAAGAGGTTGTCCCTTTGGACATTTTTCTCCCTCAATCTACCTGGGCGCCTTATCCTCCTTAAATCAGTCCTCCAAACTCTCCCAGTCTACATCTTCTCAATCCTGGCAGCCTTGAATTTTATCCTCAACACCTTAATAACGATTAAAAGAATATTTATGTGACAAGGCAATAAAGAAGGGTGCAAAATTTCCTTGGTAAGATGGCAAAAGGTCTGCAACCCAAAAAAACTAGGAGGCCTCGGTCTCCGGGACCCAACCATTCTCAACAAAGTCCTCAGTGCTAAAATATGGTGGAGATGGTTAAAACGACCCCAAGATCATTGGCCATGACTGTGGAGGAAGAAATACACCCCCACAATCCCTGAAAGAGATCTCATCAGGTGGAATGGTCAAAGCCTAGGGTCACTCAACAAGAATGCGGCCAAGAACAATCGAGGACTTATCACAGACCATTCGTTCTGGGAACTGCAAAGTGGATCCTTGGCATACTTCTGGAGTGATTCATGGAAACAAATCCCAGCCCTGAATACAGAGCCGACTCTTAGTAACCTCATCCCCTTCACAACTACCGCTGGTCTCCACAAAGTGTTTGACTTATGGAAGCCTTTCGATCCAAGGGAAATCTGGCGCACTTGGAAAAACTCCCACGAGAACCTGAACATTCCCCCATAGTCCAAACTCCGTCCCTTGCAGGAGAATCTCGCCTCAAGGAAAATTTTAAGTCAACAAGGGGAGGACATACTCATATGGGGACACTCCACCACATGCGCCTTCAACATCCCAGAAGCTTACTACATAAAAGAAGGTCACAAAACCTTACCTCGAGAGGAGGTTTGGGGGAAAATTTGGGACATGAAATCCTGGCCAAAAATTAGTACCTTCCTTTGGTTAGTGGCACACAACAACATTCTCACCTCGGATAATTTAAGAAAAAGGGGTTTCATTGGCCCCTCTTGGTGTCAGCTATGTGGACAAGAGGAAGAAACTCAAAATCATCTCCTCAATCTATGCCCCTATAATTCGTGCATTTGGGATCATAGAGTCAGCATTACGAGAACAACGGACAGGAACCGCACAGGTCTAAGGGAAACTATTGAAGATTGGAGAATATCGACTTTTCACTCACCCATCCTCAATAGAATCTGGCATTTTCTCCCATTATTCATTCTCTGGAAAATCTGGAAAGAGAGGAATAGACGAATTTTTAATTCAGTCACTAGGAACTGGCAAGATGTGTGGACCACAATACACACCAATATCAATGAAAAAATCTCGCTACATCCTTGGACGGAACGGGATCTAAAATTCCCACAAAATGAAACTAACATCCTCAGTGCCTGGCGACTCAATATCAATGCTACCCTTGAAAGGCCTTTTGTAGCTGCAGTACACAAGACCAGTGACACTCATTGGGAAGTTCTGCACATGGACTATTTTAAACTTAACTTTGATGGAGCCTCCAAAGGGAATCCGGGACCAACAGGCTATGGCGCGGTCATCTGGAACAGTAAAGGGAAATCCTCCATATCCTGGCAAACAATATGGGGCACAATACCAACAACGCTGCAGAAATCTGGAGCCTCCTATGTGGTCTACAAGCAACCTTAGAGCATGTGCTTTTCCCCCTCATTGCGGAAGGCGACTCACAAATTGTTATAAATCTCCTCTCGCATCTGCTCAATGGGGCAGACCCAAAGAAAATTTCTACAAGTTGGAGACTCATGAATGGGCTTTGTAGAATAAAATCAACTCTCCAACCTCAATAGGTAATCCTCTCGTCCCATGTAAGAAGAATGGCCAATCAAGTTGTTGACTGGTTGGCAAATCTTGGTGTCGAGTTGGAGGAAGGTGTCTTCTCCTGTATTCCTTCCACCAATCCCTCTCATCCCACAGTCATCGCTTGCAGGAACATAGCTCACACCAAAGATCAACCCCCGGATGGGGTGTCTCCGTGAAATGACAAATGTTATTTGGGACGAGGCCACATGCGACCTGGTGTCCGTCCATCGCCATCTCCCTTCTCCAGTCACCTCCAGAATTTAAACGGCCCACCGCCACCCTCCATTTCTCATTTTCACCCCACAGCTCACACGAACTGGAAGCTCTGCGGCCTGTGCGTCTTCATGGTACCATGTAGAGGGCCTTTCTGGTCAATTCATATCCAGCCTATTCAGCTTGCTCCTAAAGACGAGATGTGGTTTCTTTCTCCTCACTCGCTCGCTCATAATTCACAGAGCCTAAGCTCCCGGGTGCACCCTTTCCTTCGTTATACGACCGAGTTCTGGTGCGACCTCTCCATGTTTTAATTTTTGTTGTGGGGCTCCTCCCTTCCAAGATCGTTGTTCTTTAGAGGTCTCCTCTCTTGAAGGCTGCCAACTATCATCATGCCTCGACCCCGGGGCAAGCCAAAGCGAGGAGCATCCTGGTACAAGGCTCGGGGAAGGAAACCGCCCGCCTCTGACTCTCCCTACGAAGCTGCTAATCCCCCTCAAGTAGGGCCTTTCTGGTCAATTCATATCCAGCCTATTCAGCTTGCTCCTAAAGACGAGATGTGGTTTCCTTCTCCTCACTCGCTCGCTCATAATTCACAGAGCCTAACCTCCCAAGCTCATCCCTTCCTTCATTCTGCGACGAAGTTCTAGTGCGACCTCTCCTTGTTTTCAATTTTTTTGTGGGGCTCCTCCCTTCCAAGATCGTTGTTCTTTAGAGGTCTCCTCCCCCGAAGGCCACCACCATTCATCATGCCCCGACCCCGGGGAAAACCAAAGCGAGATATCCCGGGTACAAGGCTCTGGGAAGGAAACCACCACTGACTCTCCTACTTAAGTCGCTAACTCTCTGGCAGATTCCCATCACCCCATGAAGTGGTATTTCCCTCCTTTGATCCTCAGAGTTGTGCCCGCCATGCCCAACCACCTCGCGAACCCCCGGCCGACCTTCACCCCCTCGAACTCCCCTTCTACGCATGTAGGCGAGTGGTTTTGATCTCTGGCACCACCAGGATACGCACCTCACCTCCCCCTTCTCCCCCGACCTCTTTTCTCGCCTCCCATTCACATCCCCCTCACACCTCCCTCCTCCTCTGAGATCCTCCTCCTCTTCTCCGTAGTCCACCCACCCCAATCCTTTCTGTGACAAGTGCGAAGATCGAACCGAGCTCCTGAATCCTCTGAGTAATATTAAAAAAGACCTAGAGGATATCAAATTGGCTATGCTCGACACACAGAATAGGGACATCGACCGCTGGAGCAGAGTGTACACCCTGATGGCTTTTATTCAAGATCTTCGATAGGCTATGGTTGACCACAATAAAGGAAAAGAACAGGCGAGACAGGTTTACGCCAGGCCGCGGCTATTTACACTAATAGTATTTCGGCCCTGTGTGGCCTCGTAGCATAGATTACCTCATTTTGCAAGACACTTGGCAACAGTAGTTTCCTAGATGGGCACCGTTTCCACCTTTGAACTTGGACACTTGGAAGCAGTGGTTTCCCACAAGGGCACCGCTGCCTTGTAGGTAATTGCATCACACACATCTGTATTTTTTGACAGGAATTAATACAAACCCTAATTTACAAAAAAAAAAAAATAATAAAACATTTTTCTTTTTTTTTAAATAAAGGATTTAGGTCCACGTGCCTTCCCTTCACGTTCCATGCAAACGAACACAAACAACATAGGATTTTACCCTTCCAACTCATTTTCTCTTTCGAAATTAGGTTTTAATATCTCGCTCTAGGGTCATGGTCGACTGCTTGGAGAGCACAGATGCACCCGTTGCTTCGAGAGCACAACCACGACCATCGCTGCTAGGCTCACTTCTCTTCCACACCTCTTTAGTATGCAAGCGGTGATTTCACTTACATGGACTTCTCAAACATTCCATTAAACTGAAGGAATGGAGGTTCTTAGAGAGTGGTCAGATGACATCCATATTCCCAAACCTAATTGATGTAGACTTGACGATAGATTGTGTTCCACCACCAAATAACTTAGCTATTTTTCTAACAAATCAGTTTTTGAGAATCCAACTCAACTTAGCTATTTTTCTAACAAATCAGTTTTTGAGAATCCAACTCAGTCCTGAGATAGGTAGCAGAGAAATGGTAAATGCAAGGCGGGCTTGTGGAGGAAGGGCAGGGACAAGGGTAATGTCATTTTCAATGGCAATAAAGTTGATGTTGTAGCCATGATCAAGAATAGAATGGAGGATGATGCCCTGGAAGCGATAATAGTTGTTGTATACACTTTCTTGGATACCCCGGATGGGTCCCACAATTTATCTTCCTACACTTTTCTGCTCCAGAAGCTCTCAAAGGGAAATGTCGAGCTCTTTCCCCAGGTAGAGAAGGTGCTCCACGACCTTCGCCTCTTCTCCGCCATGTTGAACCCCCCTACCATCCTTTCCTTCAACGTCGTCCTTGACACATCTAGGACGACGACTCGCACAACAAATCGCGTTGTTATATATCAGCCAGTGATCATTTGGAGTTTGTTAACAAATTGGCTTTGATCTAGCGATTTACATAATGTGTTGATCAATGTATTCCAAGTGGAAGCCTTGGGAGAAAAGCCTCTGCTACCCATTTCATACAAAACCCTTGACACCTGACCTACCATTTCATGTTCACAGAGACCATTAAGCAAGGAGTTAAAAGTTTCGATATGTGGAACGAGTCCTCTCTCCAACATCTCTCCCAGAACTTCGTCGGCCTTACATAAATTATCTTCCTTGCAGAACCCATCCATAAGGGTCCTGTAAATGACCACATTCGGCAAAACCCCACCAGAACTCATCATCTCATTCACAAGCTCGACCTCTCTATTTGTCTTCCCCTCTTTACAGAAGGCCGTGATGAAGACATTATAAGTAACCACATTAGGTTTGCAACCCTGCATGGAATCTAGGGTTTGAAGAGCTTCAAAAAGCTTACCTTGTTTGCAGAGGGCATTGATGCGAATCGTGTAAGTGAAGACATCGGGCACGCAGCCCATCGCCAGCATTTCATCCAACATTTTATCGGCCTACTTCTCTCTGTGTTTGTTTGATCCAGGGGTGTGTATTTCTTTTAGTTCTGTTCGTTCAATGATTCTGCTTACTGGTGCGGCCATGTTAGATATGGGGATTCCCTATTTCAGCTTTGGTGTGTTGGTCTGTCTCCCTCAAAGCATATCATTTGTTTCATGTGGGATTTTTGGATTTTCAGTTGGGGACTTCTTTTATTTTTAGGCTGTGCACAGGGGGTTGTTTCTCCGGAAGCCGCCCTCCATCAAGGTTGAATTAGTAACTTGTCATCTTGGGTTCTGTGATAAGAGCATTTCTGAAATTGGGTTTAATTCGTTTATCTTTGTCCTCATGGATTCGATAGATGCAATTTGGCATTCTGTTCGAAGGTAGGAAAGTCAAATTGAAATCCATAGCGCCTCATTCTGTAGCTATCCTAGAAAAATCATGATTATGAAGCAAATACTGCAACTCGGTTGGAATTGTCATGGGCATCTTGGTCCAACAGAAGAGTCCCATCAACAAATTGGAAGAAGAATGACTTGCTTTCTGCGACATTATTCGTAATCTAACTCAAGTGAAGCAGGACGGGCACTCAGTCATAAAGGAAACCTCGGTGGCTAGTTAGGCCAGGGATGTCTTAGTCCATCGAATTCCAAATCTCAATGTGCAGGTTCAGGATAATGATAATGAAGTAACAAATGAAGTCAGCATCAACCCTACTATAGTTAATTTTTAATGTATTGCAGGATTGTTAGGGTTTGTAACAACCCAAATTGGATTGCAGACCATGTAGACCATGTTGGCACAAAGACAAAATTGTTGTGGGTGGTCAAGTCCATGTTTTTGTCAGATTCAAAATAATTAAAAGTTTTTCTAAAATCTCCTACTTAAATGACTAAAATTTAGTTTAGAATTTCTTTCATGATTTTTTTATACTTGGAATAAACCAGGAATAAACAGTAACAACATAATAATATCAGCAACAACATCATAATAATGATAACACAACATAATACATACCTCCACCTGCAGGTTGGTTTATCTAGTCCATTTTCTGTCTGATCATGTTTTTGCCCAAACTGAATATTAACTTCCCATCCAAATAGGAATGACCTCTCTGGTTCCCTAGCTCCGGGAATCCTTATAGTTTCCTGGGCCCCGAGCCCAAAATTCCCAGCAACAGCAGTGCCCTATGAGAGTTCCCCAAAACAATTCTTCTAATTTCCTCCCCCTCCTCTATCTTTTAGAAATCCTAAAAGCAAAAAATGAGATCCCCCTTCCAAGTCCTCCCCTTCTTCCTTATCCTTCTCTCTCAAACCCCCCTCATTAATTCCCAACAACCTTATCTCCCCATTAATTCCCCAACAGCCTTATACTCCCCCATTAATTATTTCATCCACCTTTTAATAATAAAATAATAAAAGATTCATTAATATATTTTAATAATTAATTAAATTTAAATTAAAAACTATCATAAAATTAATCAATTTGGGTTGTTACATGAACACCAATTTTTTTGGGTAAATACCCCTGGAGAAAAACCCAGAGGGAAAACCAATGCTAAGAATGATTTTATTATGCTAAAATAAGGGTTCTCGTAACAGGGATAATGGCCCACTGAGATAAATACAACTGTAGACTAACCCGTTGTACAATCAATTCTAGCACACTTTTCTAGGCATCCACATCTGTCTCTTTCATGACCCCCAGATATCTGTGAATTTCCCCACTGTGACCCACGGATGTCCGCAACTGTCTCCTCTGTGGCCCACATATGTGTATAGAAATCTTTGTATGCTCCAACACTCTCCTATGGTTTCCTTCTGTTGAAACCCACCTATGTATGCCTCGGTTCTCTCTTCTCCTACACTTGTATGATATCTAGATGAAGGTCCTTCTTCACCTATCCAAGATCTTGAACCACAGTGCTTCGTGATCCAATACTCTATGTCGACTCCCTCAACACCTGTCAAGTGTCTTTCTCCTTCACCCTAGCCTTGCTTTTATAATCATGAGTTACAATATATTTCTCATCCCTAAAGTGATCTATGATTGAGATTACTTTTCACACTCACTTTGAGATTTAGATTACACGTTGCATTCTAAGTACTTTTTAACATGTCTCATAAATAAATCAATTAACTAATTACATAATTAATTAATAAAATCAATTTACTTTGATTATTCCTTTAACTAAAGTAAATTCAAGAGTATAAGCCTTTGGAAAATTTCCACACGTCTAAACACATAGACCTATGTGGAAATACCGATCTGATGCTACCACTAACATCAACAAAGGTTGGAAGGGGGAAATTGTATGTGTCATGTAGTGATTTCAAAATGGAAAACAATTTTCATTCTAAGAGATGCCCATTATGTGAAACCACTAATGTCCATTGAGTTTTGAGAAGACATGAAAGTCTTATTATAAACAATAGAAATTCAATTTTCTATGTCACTACTAGGATGCACTCTCATAGGAAATTATAAGTAATGAATATGCCTTCATCATGTAACCTTTGAACATTCAGAAGAGGAAAATATAATCCCTTCAAGATGAGTGCATTTCCCTTGAAAAATGGTCATGAATCTGGCAAAAGTCCCAATTTTGCTGCCTCAAATTCTCGACTCACTATCGGATTAGTTATTGAGGAAATCAAATAAGAAGAGTATGTCTAGAAACAACATGATGATGTGGAAATGATGGGTATGGACCAAGACTTTTAGGCCATATTAGAGAACTAGGAGGAAGCTAAAAATCAACATGCTTTTATTCAATATTATTTTTTAAATGTTTTGCAAATTTTGTTTAATTTTGGGCATCTTCTATAGAATTTATACCAACAATATCTTTTCAAAATCCTCGACGAAGGACTCTCACGTTTCTTTAGTAAATAAGTCTCAAATATTTTGGACAAATTCATATATCAAGTTTTTGGACAAACCTTATATTTTTGTATTATTAGTTGACCAATGCGGTTCCAAGAAGTTTCTAATGCAAAATGTATCTATTTCTATTTAAAAGAACAAGAAGTATGTGAAGTATTATTGTCTATGATAAAAACATCCACAAATAGATGTTGTCATAATAATTGTAATTGTTTCTTGTTATTGTTTAAGAGTGTCTCACCACGGTAGTTTTCTTGGATAGAGAGTGGTATTGTTGATTGCCTTCTAACTTTAATTTCTTTTATACTCTTCATAGAAGATATATTCTAGTATTCAATTCTCTCATCAATTAGTGAAGGTGAATGTGTAGTCCTGCAATAAGTGGTTGTCTTATTCTTAGTTGAGACATCCCCATTTTGTCTTATAATTCCATTGAAAACCAATGTGTTACATAACACCCTAATATGTTTCATAGCATCCATATGCTTCATAGCATCCATATCTCATGGGGGTTTACTAATTAGGCAATATATATACTACGTGGGTTCATATTCGAGGTTTTGAAATTAAAAAAAATGAAAGCAATATATTGCTTAGTAAATAAGGGCCAAGGGATATTTTTAATATAATAAAAACATATAGATATTTTTTGGGTTTAAAATTACGTATCAGAGGGATGAGGAGCATATAAATTGGGTATTGACGTTGAATGGGTAGCTTCAGAATGGATTGCTCCACACCCTTAAAAATTACAATGATGTATTCATTCTCCTTAGATGATCTTCTTTGTCTTTGTTATTCGATGCCTAAAACCCTCTCTACAACACAAGAAGCTCTCACATATGCAATGGTTTATATGATTTCTTAGGAATTACAAGGATGAACATATTCTCTAACATTCCCATATCAACCTACGACATGTATTCTTCCATCAATTTAGGACCCAATGAGATTGTGGATTTGACCAAAACTTTAACTAGAAATTGAGAATTTGACCAAGACATGAAACAACTACCCAGTGGAAGGACTCTGTAATGAATCCTCACTGGGTAAAAACAAACAAAGGGTAATAAGAATCTACCTTTGTAGCTTTTAGAAATGATATTGGCCCAACTACTAAGGACTGTGATGTAGACATTGATATCTTGATGACTTAAAAGCCAACCTCTCTACTACTAGTCTTTGCTTGGCTACTCCTTTGGGAAAGATAAGAGGATGTATGATTTGGCTAACTTGGATCCTTTTGATCTCAATTTTTAATATATCCATTAATATCTAATTAGTTCGTTAATTAGTTTGATAAAAAAAAGGGAAAAAAAAGTAACCCATCAATTTTCATAATCCTTATCCAAAATTTATAAAAGTTGTATCATATCACCATACTAAGAATGCAAAAAAAAAAAAATGTAAATATTATTTTTTGTTTGCTAGTTTGTCTGTGACTTGTGGGACTAGCATAAGGTCTAAGAAATCATGACCTATGAGTCTCTAAGCCGTTAAAATCACCCTGGGATCACACTCAACCTAGGCCATACCAACCCTTAGCATGACTGGATTTTAAGTGTCTTCTCCCAACTACCATAGAATTTTGAACCTAGATCACCTTACAAAAGATGGCCCATTAAAACCAAT